>BQNB010000697.1:4312-18166 GCA_026074375.1 Tanacetum coccineum | reverse complement strand
ACACAACAGTAGAAAATCATCATCATCGCCTATTGTTTATATCATAGTGTCCATAGAAAAGGCTCACAATAATGCGACGACTACCTTTTAATTGAATAGTATAATATAATATACTGTGTGTCAGCTTATCTTGTGGTCTATGAGCCCGTCACCATCGTCACGCACCTGCAACCATCGTCGCACGCTATGGATAGCGGCGACGAAAGGAGTGACGACATCGAAAAAGCATAAGCCAGTCGATTTGTGTTCATAAGCCAAGAAAAACACCATTCGGCATCAAGCTCTCAGCCTCAACCAAACCTGCCCAAAATCCAACCAAACACATACTATCAGATTTTTTTACATGTTCTGCAATCTGTGTGGGTTTAACCGATCATCGATAGGTAAAGTCGCGCAGAAACAAAACAACAACTAATCAATCAGAATGCATGCACCAACTGAATAAGCACTCAAAATAAAACAACAAAGAATGGAGCGCAATTCAGCCAAAAACAATATCATCAACAATTAATTAGACCCTAATATCATCACATATTAAACCCTAATATCATCAACAATTAATTAAACCCTAATATGATCAACAATTCAATCCACATTCATAAAAGTAAGATAAAAGCAATAGATACATGAACATTCCCAAATGCAACAACATGCCTTCTCAAGAAAACCACCGTAAACAAACGGTGTATATAAACCTTTGATGACCGGTGTAATGGTATAGATCTTGGAATCGACACGTGCAAACCACCATCACAATGATTGATGTTAATCTCTGGGAACGGTGAAGGAATGATCCAGAGAAAAGAGGCATATACACACTATGTGTGTGTGTTTGGTAGGGGTGACACGTACCCCCAACGTGTTATGAGTTAATAAAAAAAGGAACCGGAGCGGGTCACCTGGGTCAACCCGAGAATGTTAATAAGTATGCCTCGGGGTAACAATCTTAATGTTTAAATATAAGGTATAATATAAATGTTTGGTAATTTAAATATAAATTTTATTACTACATTAGGCATGCAGACGACGTCGTATTACCATTAATGAGGTCGTTCGGGAGCCAGGTCGGGTTCTTTGGTTTTATTGGCTCTCTAATTTTTGGGCCCTATGTTGTTACAACCAGCTTCTTCGATACAAACTAGATGGGATGTGTCATCTTGAAGATATACGTGTCTAGATGATGGGTGTGGTGTGAGCCGTTCATGGTGTTAGGATGCATGCATTACCCTCTAGGGTTGTGATCCCGTGAAAAGGCAAAGGATTTTAGAAAGCGTAGAAAATATTTTGGGACGTTGGATCTTTATCCAAGCCCATCCAACATATAGGATTAAAAGCCAACTTTATTTTCTTAATTTGACCAGAGACAATTTGGTCTTTTTGCACGTTTTTATAATTCACCCTCGAACTTCAAATTGTTATAACTTTCAAACAAATTTTTTTTGCAAAAAACCGATTTCACCATAAGTTCCATAATTTCATTCTCTTAAATTTGATATGCATTTTGAAATAT
Organism: Tanacetum coccineum; assembly: GCA_026074375.1. Taxonomy (NCBI): domain Eukaryota; kingdom Viridiplantae; phylum Streptophyta; class Magnoliopsida; order Asterales; family Asteraceae; genus Tanacetum; species Tanacetum coccineum. The sequence goes on along the minus strand of BQNB010000697.1, from coordinate 16,656 downwards.
GAGTCGCAACATTTTTTTAACTTTTTAAATGGCTATTGATTTTCTTGAAATTTTCGGCATTTTTGGCTCTAATTTTGTCTAGCTTAATGGCCGAATTACGCAAAACTTAAAACACAAAAGTTGTAGCTTTTTGGCCATTCTTTACCCAGAATTTTGAATAACTCAAATCCGATGTCATATGAGTGAGATATGACACGTTAAAGTTGACGTTTTCGTCATATTTGTTGCACACAAGGTGTTTGATAAAATATATAGCTTAGGGAAAATGGCGTTAAATGCACTATTTTTTGTACCACAACGCACCACTAATCATTTTATTAATGTAAGATTCAAAAAAAGATGTTCTTTTTATTTTTTTAATTTTGTACAAAAATGCCGCATTGCATTTTATTGCCTTTTTAACTATAAATTTGACAAATATTAAATTCGAATTAGAAAATTGTAAAACGTAAAATTTATAGACTTTAGAGTTAAGTACATTTTTGGTCCTTGTGGTTTGTAGCGATTTCACTTTTAGTCCAAAATTCAAAAAAGTTCCACTTTTGGTCCGAATTTCAAGTTTTGTTTCACTTTTGGTCCATTCGGTCCATTTCCAACTATGAAATTCGGACCAAAAGCAAAACTTTTTTGATTTTTGGACCAAAAGTGAAATTGCTACAAATCACAAGGACCAAAAATGTACTTAACTATAGATTTTATGTCAATCTATACTCGGGGTTTTAAATCACCCAAATCCGATGTCATATGAGTGAGATATCACACGTTAAAGATACCGTCTTAGTCATATTTGATGATGAAAAATATGGTTTATGAACAACATGGATTATGATGAACATGGATTAAGACTGATGGACAACACTAATTGACGAACAAGACTAATTGATGAACAAGACTAACTAATGAACAAGACTTTTTATTGATGAACAACTCTTTTATATTGATGAACAACATTTTTTTAATTGATGAAAAACATGTAGATTGATGTTTTCTTGTTTATTAGTTACTCTTGTTCATCAATTAGTGTTGTTCATCACTTCATCAATGATGAACTGATAAACAAGACTAACTGTGAAAAACTTGTAGACTGATGTTGTTTTGTTCATTAGTTAGTGTTGTTCATCAGTTCACCAATAAAACTGATGAACGATGAACAACATGTAGATTGATGTTGTCTTGTTCATCAGTTAGTGTTGTTCATCAATTCATCAACAAGACTGATGAACTGATGAACAAGACTAACTAATGAACACTTATGAACAACATGTAGATTGATGTTGTCTTGTTCATCAGTTAGTCTTGTTCATCAGTTCATCAACAAGACTGATGAACTGACTAACTGATGAACACTTATGAACAACATGTAAATTGATGTTGTCTTGTTCATCAGTAGTTAGTCTTGTTCATCAGTTAGTGTTGTTCATCAGTTCATCAACAAGACTAATGAACTGATGAACAAGACTAACTGATGAACACTTATGAACAACATGTAGATTGATGTTGTCTTGTTCATCAGTAGTTAGTCTCGTTCATTAGTTAGTTTTGTTCATCAGTTTGTGTTGTTCATCATAATCCATATTGTTCGTAAGTCATATTTTTCATCGTCAAATACGACTAAAACACCATCTTTAACGTGTGATATCTCACTCATATGATATCCGATTTGAGCGATTAAAAAACCTGAGTAAAGATTGACCTAAATTTTATAACTTTTATGTTTTACAAATTTTCTAATTCGAATTTAATATTGGACAAATTTATAGTTAAAACCGCAATAAGACACAATGCGTGCATTTTTGTACAAAATTAAAAATAAAAAGAACGTCCCTTTTTGAATATTACATTAATAAAATGATTAGTCGTGCGTTGTGGTACAAAAAATAGTGCATTTAACGCAATTTTAACACTAAAAAACTACGCTAGACATTTTATCAAACACCATGTGTGCAACAAATATGACTAAAATGTCAACTTTAACGTGTCATGTCTCATTCATATGAAATCATATTTGGGTGATTCAAAAAGTTATATAAAGAGTGAGCCAAACTTTCGTGTTTTAAGTTTTTCATGATTCGACAGTTTTAAAGGTCAAAAAATGCCAAAAACATCAAGAAAATCAAGACATATTAAATATGTATAAAAAAGTTTCGGAAATATTTAACAAGATTTATACAAAATTAAAGGTGATTAAATTTTAGAAACTATGGTGAAATCCGTTTTTTCTAAAACTTTGTCATTTAAGAGTTATGTGCGTTTGAAGTTTGATGGTGAAATGTAAAAAAACGTGTAAAATGACCAATACATCCCTGACGGGAATTTTTGAATAATTTAGGGTGGAAGACACGTGTTGCTCTATGAATGGCTTTCTACACTTTTTAGAATGGGATGACTTTCTATCCGATCTTCTACCTTACCATTTAACACTATATTTTCATCTTTCTTTCTTCTTTGGTTGTTCTCTCTATCCGATTTATTCGTTATAAACTAGGCTCCAACATGTAGAAGATGATTTATGCATGTGTGTTTTCTTCAACATATATGTGGGTTCATCTTTGAATACACACACGGTGATGTTGATTAGATTTGCTATGACGGTGATTGTTTAGTGGTTTTGTTCGTTTGGAGAGCCAGATAGAATTTTAATTAGAGTTTTCAGGTTTGATTTTTTAATTTGTTTATAGTTTTTTGATATATTCTAGACTTTTATATTAATTCACGCATGGCCTTTTTTTGCTTTGTGTGGTATGTTGTTGTGTTTGATTTGTGATAACGTTTTAAACCATAATGTGTGGTTGTAAGTGTTATCACGTATGATGAACATAGATTAACATAAAATAACAATTGTTATTAACCTCTTGTTATTGAATACGAGCAATCGAATGGAGCAAATAACCCTTTTGTTTTTATCTAATACCCATGAAATAATTCAAGACACCAAAGTAGAAGTACTCTACGGATTTAGTCCACATAACACGTCCTTGATTACTACCCGCATGTTAGTTCTAATTCACGATCGAATAAACAAAACCCTAGTTCTTGTTTATTATATAAACCAACATATAAACCCTAAAGAGTTAATATACATGATTGGTTTTAGGGATTAGGAAAGAGAAAAAAGATCTTCAACTTGTTTCTAAGGGCATTGTATTTATAGGGTGAGTTTTAAGCTAACCCTAATACAATACAATTACTTAGGAACCAAGTTAAGCCTTGTTTCCTTTTCTTTTTACCCTAGGCCAGTCCATAACACTCTTTATGGACATTTCATATTAATTTTTGAACTTAGATTATTAACATGTCCATTATATGTTAATTAAATAACCTTACGTTAATTATTCGTCAAACAGACCAATTACCGACCGTTAAGTAAATCGTAAAATGATAACTAATATAATTAATATAGTTACTATAAATATATTAATTACATTATAAATGGTAGTATCTCGGTGTATACAAGTGTGACCCCATAAGCTCACGTATCTCCGGCCGTATAATTATTTACTATGATATGAGCATATCCCAATAGCTTCCACTTGCGAGTGTCATAATCATAAATAAATATACTAGCAAAGTTTTGCGTCTAGCAACACGCCAATGATCACAAAAATACCCGAGTGTAGTTTCTTAAACGTCTCAGTTTAAAATAGTTTATTCTTAATCATCCTTTTGTTTTAGATACTTGATGCGCCTTGCACGAGGTTTTAAATTTATAACAAGGATTATCAGGATTAAGATAAGAACACATTCGGGCAAGTATGACCCTGTCGTGTGTAGCTAGTTAAGGTTGGTAAGCCGAGGTCGTTCGAGGGATTTGAGTATTTTAAATTGTGAGAATCAAGTGTAACAATAAGCAATATGAAAGTGGTAAAAAGTTTGTCACAAGCCAAAATACCATATAAGTAATTATAAGACGAATTCAACAAGAATGTAATTAATATAATTAAAACTACTTGTTTGGAACTAGTGTCAATTTCAATAGAGTATGGAAGTTTCAGGTAGAACTTTAAGCAATAGCACACAAAATAAAAGTCATACAATTCCAACTCAACGGGTAATATCATGAAATTGCATATATCACGGTTTAGATTAATGCACCCTTTCGACCTATGAATGTTATTATAAACCAAGTCATTACGTGCCATTTGTGAGAAATACGAGTTTTACCAGTTTGTTCATAAGACCCCTTTCGACCTATACTCTTAATTAAAGTGTTATGAGCCCATTTAAGTTGTTTATTCATAGTAGTCAATTATAAAATACTAAACATATACGCGCGCTTACATTTAGAGCAAATCATGACAAGAAATTCTTTCGACTTTTAGATCTGGTTATGATTTATCAACAAAGTATTTAGACATTGATATTGTCCATTTTAGTATTGTATTACACAATTATGGAAGGTTAAGCATGGAGATTAATCTAGATTAACTATGAAGATTTTTATTAAAATAGAAAATTAAGAGAGAAATGAGGTTACAAGGATGAGAAGACTAATACTCCTTTGTAATTAAGAAGTATTTATAGTCTTTCCTTATTCTTCTTAACACTACTTAACTATTGTCTAATTAGGCTATTTTTCCTAATTAGACCCAATTAGACTTATTACAATATTTAAATACTAAAAACTAACTATTAATACAAAGACTATTTCTACAAGAATAATAAACACTTTTCTATTTCTATCAATCTCCCCCTAAGGGTTGATTATTCATGACGATCTCTAAGGTATAGAATTGGTCTTCCATGCCCAAAACCATCCCATGTCCTCATCTGCCTTCTAAACTTCAGGCGTGATAAAGCCTTAATTATACATGTTTTTGGTGGCGTTATTATATTTATTATTAGCATTTCTCGTGAACTTTCGATACTTAATAACATGAAATATGTGCAGGTTCACTTGAAGATAGTCCAAGCTAGAAAAGTCCAAAATACAAGTGTTTATATTATATGGAAGTCAAGCTAAAAGAGAATAAAGAAATAAAGTCCAAGAAACAAGCAAGTATGCCACACAAACATATATGTGCGCCACATTTATCCCTGAAGTCAATAAAACAATCAAAGCCAATGTGCGTCATACTTCCTAATATGTGCGGCGTACTTATCCCATGCATTTATGAAACTTTGGCGCCAAGTAGTAAAGTACGTCGCACAAACTATTTTATGTGCCATGCTTCCCCTCCTGAACAGCCTATAAATACGAGGCAATCACCCATCCATTTTACAACACAATTCAATATCAAACCAATCATCAATATCTCATCTTAGTCACGAATTCTAGAAGAAGAACATCAAGAAGGCGAGGTTATAATTATATTAAATAAAAAGGGGTTATTTAGATTTGGTTATTTGTAATCGGGGTTACTTGTGACACTTATGTAATCCGTCATCTATCTGAATCTATTGTGTCTTTTATTACTCTTTTCATTCCTATTATTATGAACTCGGTAGCCATGAGAGTCTAAACCTCTTATGACTACTCAGATATATTAATATAATAAAGAAGCATTTGATGTTATTATGATCTTGTTAATCTCATGTTTATATTAAAATCCTATTGTATTCAATCTTATAAACTCTGTTTATCACTTTTTGATTATATATGCATAACGGTATAGGTCGAAAGACCCATTCTGTACTATATGGTTTTAAAGATTTGTCTATGAATCTTTATCATTTGGTTGGAGGAATACGCTTATGTTAATTGATAACAAATAGATTTGATATCATAGTGACTTGGTTAATTGAGTGACACGTTTGATTAAGTCAATCAAATATAAGTCTTGGGTTAAAACGGATAATTTATGAAAACACTCTTTTGACGAAAAAAGCTTTTTGTGAATTAAGAATAAAATTGAGATCATGATTATCATCATTGCTACTGAATTATATGAACTATCCGAGTAGTTATATTTCCTTATCATTGAATTTTCTTATCACCATTATTTATCCAAAAGTTATTATTATCTGTTTTAAGTCTTTTGATTGTGCGAACATAAACAAATCCCTGTGGATCGACATAGTCTTACCTGAGATATTATACTACATACGTGGGTTATACTTTACCCGTGTGTTGGTTTAAAAATTGGTGAAACTAGTATTATAAATTCAAAGCTTTCTCAGCATATCAAAGTTTTTGGCGCCGTTGCCAGAGATTTTTAATCTGTTCCATAATCATTTTTAAGTATCTAAAATGAATCATAATCACTTTTCTCTTTAAAATCAGAATTTTGCACACTTTCTGTAACTTCTGTTGTAGAAAGTGTGCCGCACACACAACTAAGTGCGCCACACTTAGTCCCGTAACCAAGAACCCCACGTACTTACTAAAAAGTACGTCACACTTTTTGCAAACTTAAACGTTTTTTCTAAAACGTTTCCCAGACCTTCAAATCAACTCACCCCTCTTCGTAACGTTTTTATCTTAAAATGTTACACCACTCTCTTAATCAATTCTTTATAAATTCCAAATAGTTTTTATAAAAATTCAAAACCCAGAACGAAAGTACGTCGCACAAGTCTTTTGTGCGTCTCACTTATCTGCTCAAAAAATAAAATCGATTTCTCCCGATTTCGATTTAGCTCTCTTACTTACCATACCCCTTCTAAACAGTTAACTTTGGATGCATACACGTGCTTCCACTTCTGAACTCGTTACACCATTAGCCGAACCCGAAAGAACTTTAAACCGTAGACTTTGTCAAAACAAAAGAGTCCCATTCGAATGAAGGGACGAACGACCCGAAAACCTAAAAGAGATATATACACCTATCCTTGATATAACCCAATTCCCATTCTTTCTGCACTTTCTTGAAACCCATGATCTCATGGCTAATCCCGATAATGAACCCATATAGGCGGCTGACCGTGTTGTCACCCCGACTCCCGGTCTGGCAATTACCATACCTGCAATTGCCAAGGAATTTGCAATTAAAGGTAATCATTTGACTCTTGACAAAGAAACCCAATTTGATGGTAGAATTAAAACCGATCCTCACAAACACATTCACGTATTTCTCGGTGTATGTAACATGCTCAAATATGGAGCAACCAAAAATGAAGTTGTCCGACTTATGATATTTCCCCTATCACTAACGGGTGAATAAAAAACTTGATTGGATGAACTAAACGAATGAACTATTGCATCCTTGGATGAACTTCGAACTGCTTTTATAAGCCGATTCTTTCCCCAGCTCTATTAAACTGGCTTCTTGGATAAATCCGAGGATATCCCAACATGAACATGAAACTCTAACCGATGTATGGCTTTGGATGAAAGAATTACTCAGAAATTGTCATGGACACGGTTTAACAAAAAGGAAATATAATCAAAATCTTTTATCACGACCTTAATGATCTAACTCAAGAAGCTCCAAATTCCGCAGTAGGAGGTATCTTTCTTTATAAAACCCCAAATCAATCCTATCAACTTCTCAAGACAAAGTCTTAATCAAACTTGACTAGGCTAAAAACCAAAAACCCAAAGCTCTTGTCTGTAAAACTGTAGCTTTCATTGATGAAGGCAGCAATAACTTTGATACTAACAAAATTATGGCACGAATGGATGTCATGACCCTAAAAATGGATGCTCAGTACAAAGAAATGAAATCTCATACCGAATGCAATAATTGTGGAAGTAATCACACAACCGCATATTGCAACGATGATGACACACCCATGTCCCTGAAGCAAAATTTATGCAAACATTTTGACGTACCCGTTTTGGTAATATTTATCGTGATCGTGACTCAAATTGTGATAACTGGCGTTCGAGCAGAAGATCTAACTACAACCGAGACTATTACTGACCAAATACTGATGATAAACCTAATCCCCAAATACAATTAAGTGAATTCATAAAATCTCAATAATCAACTAACCATTTTGTCAAAGACACATTTATGGACCTCAAAACCAAGCTAGAAGCTATAACCAAAAACCACCAAGCCTCAATCCATAATTTAGAAGCAAAATTCGACAGACTTGCTGACAAGCAATATGCTCGACCTTCTGGATCTCTTCCAAGTAATACTCAACCAAACCCTAAAGGTAACTCATCTAAAACATACCAACCACCTCAAGCTCAAACGAGCATGTAAATTCCGAATCCACACGAAGTGGTAGATCCTATGACCCACCAACCCAAATACTCCTCAAAACAACTCCCAGACTCCTATTGATTTTAATAGTGATTATGAGGATGATGAACCAACACCTCAACCTCAAACACTAAAACCAAACAAAGAAGCACCAACTCTTTTTTTGGGTAAAAGGGACTCACCCCGGTAAAATATATAGAAGCACCAACTCTTAAGCCATATAAACCAAGAATCTCGTATCCTCAACGCCGTAGAAAATAAAAAATAGAAGCTCAATACGGAAAATTCCTCGATATGATTCGTGTTGTTCGAATGAACGTACCTCTTATCGATGTTTTAGCCAAAATGCCAAACTATGGAAAATTTCTCAAAGAACTTGTTAGTAAAAAACATAAGCTAGAACAAATCTCATCATCTTTTCTTAACAATGAAAACTCAGCTATTATTTAGAACAAAGTTCCACCCAAACTCGAAAACCCTAGTATTCCATGTACCTTTAGTAAAACCTTCTCTTGCAATGCCTTGGCCGATCTTGGCACTAGCATTAATCTTATGCCATATTATCTCTATGCAAGATTATCTTTAAAAACCCTTAAACCAACTAAAATGAGCGTAAGATTAGCAAACTGATCATTCCAATACCCTATTGGAATAGTTTAAAATATGCTAGTCGAAGTTGGTAAATTCACTTTCCTTGTGGATTTCGTTATTCTTGAAATGGAGAAAGATAGTAAAGTTCCTCTTATCCTAGGAAGACCTTTCCTACATACCGCAGACTCAGTAATTCACATAAAACAAAAACAACTCAACCTTAGAGTTGGCTCAGAACGTATGGTCTTTTTTATCAATTTTGCAATGAAACATTCATATTCTAATGACGATACATGTTTTAGTATTGATGTCATTAATGAAATCTTAGAGGAAGATTTCAATGCTCTACTTAATGAAGGAATCAAAATCCTTTATTCTATCGAAGGAACTCCTCTCGAAGCTAAAATCTTTGCCAAATTCGATGAATTCATAGCCATGAATATCGAAGAAAACTCTAAATTAGAAACCAATGATGAAGAAATAACTTTCAAAAAAATCACCTTTGATACCGACTATAAAATCAAGAAATCTCTTGAAGAACCTCCTACAGATCTTAAACTTAAACCTCTTCCTGATCACCTAGAATACACATTCTTAGAAAAACCTTCTTTTCTTCCTATGATCATTTCATTCCAGCTCTCTGAACAAAACAAAAATAAACTCATTGTTGTTCTTAAAAGACACAAGCAAGCTTCTCCTTGGAAAACAACAAACATTCCTGGTATCTGTCCATCTTTTGGTAAACATAAAATTCAACTTCTAGATGGCAAAAAACCAGTTGTTCAAAACCAAAGAAGATTAAACCCAAACATGCAAGAAGTTGTTAAAAAAGAAATAGTTAAACTTCTAGATACACGAATAATTTATTCAATCGCTGATAGCCCATGGGTAAGCCCCATTCACTGTGTACCAAAGAAAGCAGGTGATCGTGTTGTCGTGTAGGGTTTATTTTAGAGTATTCAAGTTTTAAATTTATATTTTGCCGACTTTACCTAAAACAACACTTTAACGGGCACTGTACCCGGTCATATGGAGTTTCGTGGTAAGTAAGGTGTCAATCACTAAGGGCAAGAACTAATATTTTATTTTATCAATATTTTGGTTAACTAAACTAAGTTAATTTAAACTATGTTAATTCTATTCTATGTTAAACATATGCTAAACCTATGTTAATCCTAATTCTAACGGATAAGGGGGGTTTCAGCCTCAGAGAATGGCACAGGTTTGTGGTGACTTAGATCAACTTAAGACACAATAACATACGCAAGCAGACAGACAAAAGATAGAAGAACGGTCTAGCCAAATATAAGAAAACTTTATTAAACATAATTAATCCAATTAAAATGTTGGTTTGCATATTTAGTGCAATGAATGTTTATCTCGAGGCGGCATATCATTCTTAAGACTTAGGCGGCACTTCTTCCTAAGACCTAGACACGTAAAATTCTATCACAATAAAATGCATCCGCATAAAGCATCGTATTTGCTGATTGTAATCTATCTTAGGGGTTAAAGCAATGGTGATCTTGTTAAACCGTATCTCATAGAGACTTTACCTACTTACTGCTTAATGGCAATTTATATACTAGTAGTCCACTAGAAAAGTCTTTACCAATTGATTAAGAACTTACTCGTTGATCCCAAGGGTCACCTGCCGGTCCAACTAAGCTCACTAATCTAAAGGCAAAGATAGGTCATTATTTGTGATCCTATTGGTCTAGATATATAAATCACTATATGTAGAGCCATCCTGACATCTAGCTAACTTGGTTGGTATCACTAGATCTAGTTAAATGATAGGTCGCATAAAAAAGCACGTAAACAAGTATAAATTAATAAACATAAACAAGCAATAAATGATAAATTAAGCATTCGATATAAACAAACCAAACATTCAAATCTTCATAATAATGGCTAATACCCAAGGGTATTAGCCCTCAAACGTCATAATCAATACAAAAGTAATAATTCAACCAAGGTAAACTAATAGAGTTAAACGAATGATACCAAAAATCAAACGATTACTAGAGTGTGGAAAACTAAAAGAGGGTTGAATAGTTTATCGCTTTTTAATTAAAAGTTATGTTTGTTTATATTAACTTAGATTCGACTTTATGTGAATTCACAATGTACACAATATGAACAATACAAGTAAGTAAATGAATGACATGTAAATATGAAAGACAAGAGATAAGAGTTAGAAAGATCAAACCATAACACAAGGATTTATAATGGTTCGGTAACGAAGCACCACTTTTCCCTACTCCACCACCCGAGCACCAAACTCGAGAGTTTTCTTCACTATGTCAACAAGATCCCTTTAGGCGAAGAAAATCATACACAACTTAGCTTACACCAATTTCTGACACTAAGCAAAATGTCGAGTTCTAATCCTAGATAAAACCAATCTATCACAACTAACCACACTACTTCACAACAAATCACTACTTGGCTTCACTTCACAACTTCTCTCCACTTCATAACTTATCTTCTCTTCACAACTTCACTTCACCAAGACACTACTACGATTACACCAATCTAACACTACTTGCTAAGATCACCTCGATCTAACTATACTAACAATTATCACAGCAAATCTACTTATGGTACACAACAACGATATACACCTTCACAATATACACAAATGATTTATAAGATATAACACAACTACACAACTATACCAACTATACTATAACACTTCTTGACTTGATGATAAGAAGTATTCTTCTCTTACACTTGAGGATGAAAGGAGAGTATAAACTGATTTAGAACAGAAAGAGAGTGTGTGCAAAAGGTGAGAAAATCAGTAGGAAATAGTCCAATATTTATAGGCAAACTGGTTTGACAATTTGTCTGGGCGGTCCCCTTAAATAGGGTGTCGGTCCCTTTAATAATTAAGGGGACCGCCTTTATAATTAAGGGGGCCGCCCAGCCCCAGACACTCCCTTTTTTGTCTTTTCTGGGGGAGGTGTTTTCTGAAACATTTCTAGCCGTTTTTAGGTAGAAATTTTGAATTCAAAATATTTATTTGAATAAAACATTTCTAAAAATGTTTTGTAAAAGATATAAAAATGTTTGTGACATTTTCATAAAAAAATATGAGGTTAAATAAAAATGTCTTTGATCATGAAATGCATTAAGCATATGTTTATTCATATATTTAAGTGATTAAATTTTCGAAATGAATATTTACTACTAATTACTTGTTTGTGTTTAATTTTACATTTGATGTTTTTACATTTTGTAATTATCAAAACATAGAGAGGTCAAAAAATATTAATAACGTTTTTAGGCATTATTTCTATCAACAATCTCTCCTTTTTTGATGATTACAAAATCTAAACTCATTAAATGAAAAATTCATTTTAAACAAGTATTTAGTGAGTTTTATTTCTATTTCTCCTCTTTTTTGTAGAATCAAAAAGGCGTCATCGATGAATGTTAGTAAAGCCGACGGAATAAATGCTCCCCTTTGATGTGTACCCCCTCGTTCGAGGGCACCAAGAAATCGAGCTATGATAACTTTGCTACAAAAACAAGTTAAAAGAACCACACCAATATTTCTAACATATAGAGCAAAAAGAGGACAAATATAAAAATATGTTGATAATGTTTGATAATTGTTAAGAAATTTGTGTAAACTAATAGTCCACAAATATA
>BQNB010000696.1:63508-161121 GCA_026074375.1 Tanacetum coccineum | reverse complement strand
CTCTTCCGGAATCTTTTTATCATTGATTTGATTCTTATATATTTTATATATATATACTATCAGCGAATCAGAGTTGAAAATTCACAAGTCATAAGTATGAGGGCTTAACATATAAACTTATATCGACAATGATCTTGTTTAATTGCTTAGCTTGGAACTTGTGAAAAATCCAAAAATATTAGTTGTAGTTAGTGTAAATTCAGAAAATGGTGAAAACGGGGCTTACATGTTTACTTCATAACATTGCGTGAGGACACACAATACCTTAGTTTGGGGGATTTGATAAGTGCTTAATTACACATATCTTTTACCTCTAAAAACGAGCTTAAATGACCAAAAACAGACAAAAACTGCCAAATATATGTTTGTTTTGCATTTGTATTGTGCAGGAAGTGGATATCAACAAAAAGACTGTGCAGAATCAAGGCCAAAGTCCAAAAATACCAAAGTCAGAGTCAATACTGAAGAATCAGCAGTCAAACCGGAGCCGGAACTGAAGAATACTATTAGATGCAATCTTAACCCATCTGATGGGCCGGGAAAGCCCAATAGTATAACTATGAAGACTGTGAAGACCAAATGGGCCCTCAATCAATTTCAACAGCCCATTTGTGTGCAATTGACAAAGACTGTGAAGACTTTGAAGGCCCAATCCTAGCCCAGTTACAGCCAATCTCAGCCATTGTACACACAAAACCCACTTCATAACCTTATTGGGCCTTAAAAAGCCCAATAACATAAGCCTAAACCTTATTGGGCCCAGACACACTCAATTGGGCCCAATACAAGCCCAAAAGCCCAACACAAAACCCAAGCCCAACAAAAGCCCACAATCAATTTTTATAAACCTTAGGGACTAGAATTGTCATTTTTAAAATAGGTTTTATAAAAGAAAAATGGTTTAAACAAACACAAGGGCTGGTTTTGTAATTTACCCTAACCTCTTTTATTCCCTTTTAGTAATAAACAGCAGGGACCATTATTGCAATTAGCCAAAACCTTTCTTAACTCTTTTTGTTATAAAACCACAAGGGCCAATTTGGTCACTTTCCAAACTTCTTTATAACTGAAAAAGGGGCCAAATGAAATGAAAAGAGAAAGAAACATGAGGGACCATTAGTGCATCTTTTCCAAAGATCCCTTTTAAACCTCGAACCATAACTGTACCATGACCCGTTTACCGCCAAATCCATACCACCCCTTTCCCACGGTTTTTCTAGCTACAAACCACTATCCCAAGTACCTTCCCAGCTCACCCCTACCCATTCCCACCTCCCCAATACCCCTATATCCCTTTCCAGTTCAACATACACAAAAACCCGAAAACCATCAATGGCTAAGAATGCTACAAGGCGAATGGATGGCTAGGATTGAGTATGCTACTTTCTACTCTTACAACAAACACAGCCCAAGAACAAAGAAGGCTTGGAGACCTCTATAAAAGAGAAGAGAACAAGCCAAAGAAAAAAATCCCGTTTTTACTTTTTTTTAGTGTAAAATTTAATTAAGTTTGTTTTAAGATTATTATAGTTCTTTTTTAAGTTTTTTATTGTAATTTTTTCAGGTTTTAATAAAAGTTAAGTGTGTTGTGAAAATTGCATTTGTCGAAATTTGAAATAATAAGTTTGAGTAGTTTAATTCTCTGTTTAAACCTTGTTTAAACAGTGTTGAGTTATTTTAAACTTCTTGGAACAATATTTCATAGCTTTTACTAAACTAAAAAAGGCCAAATAACCCGAATTTATAAGTTAAGGGGGTGTTTGGTTTAGTGTTAAAATGGGTCATAATGGGTTTATCATGGGTTGTAACCACTCAGCCAACTTTGGCTGAGTGTGTGGGCTTTATTAAGCCACCTTAATCACCAATTTTAGTTTAAAAATAAGTTTTTAGGTTTCTTTTATATTCTGTCAATTTTCAATAAGCAAAAAGTGAGCTAAACCACTCAAGCTGCTTATGCAGCTTAAGCACACTATTTTTGTGCTTGTTGTTGTGTTTCTAGCCACTTTAACCAAGACTTGTGCTTGTCCCTTTGGTTTTAGACAAGTTGATGGCAAAAGTTTGTATGCAATGATCTTGAAAACCTCCAATTTCAAGCCCCATATTCAGCAGGTTTTAGTCCACCTTATTAGCTTAAATTTTGAATATAAGTTCATTTACATGCCCTTTTAATCTGTTTTGGGTTTACTTTAGGTGAAAAGCTCTTTAGAGCTTATTTGCATAAGCCCAAAAAGCCCCTTAAACCCTGCATTGCCCTCCCCTGGTGCTGAGCACCCAACTTTAGCCTCTTTTATCTAGCTTATTTTGTATTAAGCCCCTAGTTTATTTTAGCTTTTATTGTAGCTTATTAGTTTCCCTTTAATTCCCCAAAATCTTGTAGCTTAACTCCTCCTTTAGCTTAGCTTATTTAGGCCTTAAAGTAGCACTTTTTCTGTTTTCTTATTAAAACTGTCATCATAGCTTATTTCCTTTTCAGCTTATTTTAGGGCTTATTCTAGAAAACTTAGCTTATTTAGGACTCCCCTCTCCCTATTTATTTGTTTCCCATAGTTGTAGCTTATTTTGCTAGCTTAAATCCCAATAAGAAAGAAATAAGCTCATAAGCTTATTTGTTTTGTCAGTCAAAAGCTTAAGTTTCTAGTTATTTAGTGAGTAAAAAGCATAAGTGTTTTACTCAAAGTTACTCCCCTTAAGCCCTCATCAACTTTTGCTTCTTTGGCTTTTTGGTAATAAGCACTTAGGAACTCTTTGTAATAGGTTTCTCTTCAGGGGACCTATGTGTAATTGTTGTTCTTTTATAGTTACAGAGTTAATCCCGTTGTTAGTTTGTTGTTACCACGTTAGTCCTTGTTCCTTTTCTCTGTAGTCCTATAGTTAACTTAGTTAGTTTTTATTTAATTTAAAATATTAAATTAGGTTAAATATTTAATTAGTTTAAATTACTTTTAATTTATACAGTCAAATATTGGGCATTTTTATTATTTTTAGAATTGTTAACTTTATTCTTTATTTAATTTTTATTTTTTTCAGAATTTTTATAACTTTTATTTTTTGTCTTTTCATTTTCTTAGTTTTATTAGTTATATTCTTAGAAAAATCATAAAAATACGAAAATTAATAAAAAAATATTTTTCTTTTTACAAAATTGTATTTTGTAATTTAGTATCTAGCCCCCCCCCCCCCCCCCCCCGAAAAATATAAATTTAGTTGTAGGCTAATTTTTCTTAAAATTCAGGCTTAGACTCGTTTTACGTGGTGAGTTTTACCGTTTCTTTTCGTTTAGCATTCATTACGCACCTCCGTTTTAGTTCTAGATACCCGTTTATGTGCTTAATTATGTGTTTTATCTATCATTCAACTGGGTCTAGTCCTACATATTTAATGCACTGCAACTTTAGTGTTTTTTAGGCGTAGGCTAAGAGTCCGGGACAGAAACATATAACGCTTATTCATACAGCTAGAATAATAGGATTATCAATAGAAAGCCCTGTTTCGACTATGGTTAAGTGGATAGGTAGACTAAGCCAAGGACTTAGGACTACACATAACGTCCTGTTTCCATGGGCAAGATTCAATATAACCACCAATATAGTTTCCTAGATAGATTATAATCAACGGTGTGAGCCTTATGCGGGTTTAGGTTAATTGTGACAGGATTAACTAGCGACAAACCTCGAGTCTAGGGAGAAGATCCACCTAACTTTGGAATGATATACCACCAATGAATTAATACAATCATTACACAAATAGACAATCAAGGCATATTATTAGATTAATCTGGCTAATACGTTTTCCTAAGATTTGACCTCTTCTCTATCTTTTTTAATCACTTGTGTGCGTTATTTGTCATCGTCTAGATAGTTAGAACTAAACTCGTGCCAGTCTCTCAGGCTGAAACCCCCCCCCCCCCGTCTTTGCATTAGTTTAGGTTTAATTAGATTTAATAAAAATAATTAGGTTATATTAGTACTAAACCTAGATAAATAAAATACCAGTAGAATTAAGAGTTGACTTCCACTCTCAGTGTTCGACACCCTACTTACCACGAAACTCTATCTGATCGGGTACACTCCATGTTAAAGTGTTGTTTTAGGATAAATTGGCTAAGTATAAATTTAAAACATGATAATCAATAAATACAACCTACACGACAACACATCAAGTTTTTGGCACCGCCGCCGGGGAGTGAAAACTTTAATCTTGATTTTTATTTGATATTTTGGTTTTTAGATTAGTCTAACCCGTAGGATTAGTGTAATTTAGATTTGTGTACAATTATGTATATTTGTTTGTTAGTTTAATTGTTTGTGTGTTTAATTGTTTTCTAATACTCTGTTATGGTCGATAACCTGATACGGCGTATCCACTTCCATTGGATACGACGTATCTAACTTTCTTATCCAATACAGCGTATTCATTCAACTGATTAATACAGTGTATTCAGATCAATTGAATATGACGTATCGATCGCCTGATACGGTAACAGAGAAGTTTTTCATACTCGAACTTAAAGCTATTTTTTTACACGCCTTTTTCCAACTGGTTCTACTGATAATTTTCTAGTTATTTTCAATAACAATGACAAAGGTAATCAAGGAATAGTTCGAGAAACTTGAGTCTCTAAAGATCGGTGATGTTTCGCTCACTTGCAATACATCACTTGAAATTTTTCACGAAGAATTCAACCGGATGAGCATAATGGATGATGATTTGTTTACCTATGAGATTGAAATTTCTGGACTAGCTGACATTCCATGTGACTTAAATAAAGAGGATGATTCAGAACAACAAATGTCACATGAAACTGATGATGATATGGAGTATGATCCATCTAATGTCGAATTTACAGGATGGTTAGCTTCAAAATTCTATAACCACAAGATATTGGATGATTATACGAAGAATGCACTATGGATTTATTGGGCTAGAGGAGATGATGAAGTTGAACTCACTGACGAAGAATCCTCTGATTCTGATGATGATGATAATGAAGTTGCTGAAATCTTTAGGATCGACACAAATGTATTTGACTTCGAGACACCTATGTGTAGGGCCTTCAAGGAATTTTTATCTTTTACAAATCGATCCAGATGTGCTTACTAAAGATATTGAGGGATTTAAGACTTACGAAGATTATAAGGATGATTGGATTTACGAATGCAATAAAGATGTGGCATGGGTACATGAAAAACCATGGACGGATAATGGAGTATGGAAAGAACCCCCTCCAGTTGTGCATTGTTGTGAACCTTTTAATTATAAGAATGTATGTATGGAATGACCAACCTGTATCTGGAGGGACGATGGATATTGTAATGAAGGAAACTTACCTGGAGCTTACATAGTCGGAAACGCACTCCGTTATCAAGATTTTGAATGGTACGAAGCTTTGAAAGATGGCAAACTCAAAGAAGAAGCTTTAAAAAATAAAGCCATAGTGGAAGGGATAATTGACGAAGATGATGAGTCATGATAACATAAAATATTTAATACTATTTAGTGTCAAATTACCCCCTATATTACCTGCAAATGTTTCACTAATACTCGAAAACGAGATATTTTCTATCATTTTGTAGTTTTCAGGTGAAATGCAGGAAAATGACAAGAAACAAGGGAAAAAGGACTTAGGGTGCAATTATTTAAAGTTGTTATGGCGTAACACCATAAATAGTTACACCGTAACATAAATTAAGCAAGTATGAAAATCAAGAACGACTTTACAGCGTAACACCATACCTAGTTACATCGTAACCATGTAAATGAAAGGAAATCTTACCAAAGATAGAGTTACGGCGTAACACACCTTACGGTTACGCCGTAACCATGAATATCCACATATATGGAAAGAAGATCACGAGCTATGGAAACTATTTAAAGGTTACGGCGTAACACCATAACTAGTTAAGCCGTAACAATTGCTTGATTATGAAATGTCGTGTATAAAGGTTACGGCGTAACACCTTTATTGGTTACGCCATAACAAGTTCAAAACCTATAAATAGAGGCCTCATTTAGCTATTCCGATATCACTTCCTCCACAGCCAATTGGAGAGGCGACAAAGGCTTCCAACCTTCAAAGAATTCCACCTGGATTCCAAGGGAGATCACACTTTACTTACTTTTTGTATTTAATCATTCAAATACGAATACTGTAAGAATTATGAGCTTTCAATCTATGATTACTTCTATTTCTTGATGTGTTCCCGTTAACATGAGCGGCTAAGCACTTAAAGTGCTAGCCTAGTTATGTAGTTACTATTGTTATGATGTTTGTTTCCTGTTAGATTATGGTTTCGTTAGATATTCCTTGACTTTCGTGTAACCCTGGGTTTTGGTAGTATTGCGGGTGGTTTAGATCTTGCTTGTCCCATTATTAGACTACCAAATCAATATGGGATAAATCGGGTACTAGGGAGGATTTGATACTCCGTCCCTAGTGTAGGAACTAACCGGTCTCCGCCCTTATCACTTAGTATACTTAAAAAGCACAGGAACTCTTTCATAGGGGGTTATTAATACGTATAGGTTATTAGATAAGTTTTGGGAATAGTTGGGATTAATCACTGCAACCTGGATAACCTACCTCCTATACGATTTGGACTGATTCGGAATCGATGGGAGTATAGGATAGACTAAATATACCTATTCAAGTCTATCGACCTTAGAAACCACTAATGAAACCATAGTTTAACATTTCACAGGAAAACGTATTCATAACAGTAGTAATAAAGTAACTAGGTTAGCATGTTTTCTCTCTTGATATCTCCAAACTCTTTTTATTTTAGTCTTTTATTTATTTGCATTTTTAATTCATTTCAAATCAAAAACCATTTTTAAAACGTGACATTTCAAATTAAAACTAATTGCAACTTAGCTCTTGGGACGACCTCGGATTTACCATGTTGTACTACCCACGATCGGGTTCTCTGGTCGTTAGTACGTTGTCAGGTAGATCGAGTTTTATAAATTTAAAACTTGAGTAAAAATATATTTAAAAATAAATACGCATCAAGTTTTGGCGCCGTTACCGAGGAGCTAAAAATTAATAATAATTTGAATTCATGTATATATTTCCTTTTGTCAATATATTCTGCTAGTTTTTCTTATAAGTTTTCAGATATGGAAGATGATGTAGACATCAGCGCGTTCACCATGGAGCAGTACATAGCTTTGATTCTAGATGACATTAAACCAGGAATATTGAACCTCAAGATTGGCGATAACGTCGAATTTGAGATAAATGCAAACTTTATGAGGGAATTAAGACGCAAACTTTTCACATGCACCGATGACGAAGACGCTTATGAACATGTGCGTACGGTATTAAAGATTGTAGATCTCTTCCACTTCCCTGGCGTCACTCATGATGCAATTATACTTAGGGTATTTCCAATTACACTCAAGGGACGAGCCTTGAGATGGAAAAACAGGCTTTCAGCAGGGACAATCACTACATGGGATCTCCCTAAAAATAATTTATTTAAAGATATTGTCACCCTTTCATAACTGCCAAGAAATTAGAAGAAATCCGCAATTTCAAGCAAGAGAGGGACGAGACATTGTATCATGCTTGGAAAAGATACAATGATCTTCTTTACCAATGTCCGTTGCACGATCTGAACTGTCAACAGAAGGTTCATATCTTCTACACTATATTAGACATCTCCACCCGCAAAATTCTTGACTCTAATGGGTTCATTCCTCTGATGACACCAACACAAGCCCTAGAATCAATACAAGTCATGGCAGACCATTCGCATGACTGGTATAATGAAACAACCAATAGGAAAAGAATCAATGATATCATGGAAAACATTGATACCATTCACGAAAGTTTCAAAAGGGAACATCTAACCAAGGAGTACCCTTTCAAAAAAGAGGACGAGGCAATCAAGCATAGCAGATATATTGAATCCTTGGAAGAAACCATCATCAAATTTTGCAAAGACACAATTAAAAAACAGACCGCGGATGATGAAAGGATGAGGAAGATCCTTGAAAACACAAAATCGAACATAAGGGCACTTAAAACTACAATAAAGAACCTACAGGATAAAGCTTATCAATTAACCCATAAAGTCCTCACTAATACATGAGAAAAAGTCAAGGCAATAACAACAATGGGTAAGGAAAACATGAAGGAGCTAGTTCTTCATGACTTACCACCTACGCCATTTCTAGGACATTTGAAGGAACAAATGGGTAGCCCTTACAGAACTCGCAAAACCATTTGCATGGTTGGAAATCCTGAGAAAATTCATAATGTGAAAGCTCAAGAAGATGAAGGGGACATGGATGTCGGTTGGGACATTACAAGCAAGGATGTAGAAAGGCTGAGGCAAATTCTAACACCTACCATACATACTTTACCCAAGCTTGAACCAGTAGTACAACCATATATACCACTGGGACTAGTCCATGATAAGGATAAAATTGTAAGGAAAAAGGAATAGGATTATGATATTCCTCTAAATGATAGCGTAATGCAACCTTTAACCCTTTAGATGGTTCACATCACACCACTTGACGAAAATTATGTAACACCGGCTACAAATCCTATGTCTAACAAGCAATTAAACAAATTCGAGGAGGAATTTTCTAATATTACAAATGTTACCGAAAAGGAATATGATAAACTTGTTATAAAGAAATATGATTGTGAGACCTTCATTCGAAAATTACTAAACCAAGTGAGCCAATCATCAAGGGAAATAAAATCTCAGCAGCAGTATGGTTCTAATTTTTCATTCCCCTACCCAGTAGCAAATCATGGTGTCCATTGCTACTCTCACTCGCACTTAATCTCAAGTGAGGGAAGGAACACCTTATTACTTAGAAAATAAGGGTGGAGTCAAGCTCGTGACTCAAACAAAAACAAGCGCTTTGTAGGAGGCATCCCATAACTATCTTTCATTCTGCATATTAGTTGGTTTGTATGTTTTTAACTTTGTTTTGTAGGATCCAGCAGCTAGGGGGCAATTATCGAGACCGGCTCGACTCATAATCATGTGGTAACTCTGCTGAATCTACAGTAGTTACGGCGTAACAACTTAAGTTTATGTCGTAACCATCTCCGTTATGACGTAATCCATTTCACGGTTACGCCGTAACACTTTAAAAACTTAAAAATTTTCATACTACATGATTACGGCATAACCATCGGAGTTACGCCGTAACCTCCTTCTGAATACCTTAAAATTTTAAGTTTTAAACATGTCTAAACCTTGTATACGTAAATGAACTTTGTGGGTATGTTCTCTGGAAGCCCTCACGAGACTAAACTCGTCCACTTGGGCCACCAAGTGGTTTAAAAGGCTTGTTGCATATGCTAAATGCAACCGTGATTCCTACGAAAGCGAGTTAGGTTTGTATTTCCTGTACACTTCATAATTCTTGTCGAACGATTTTATGCTTTGGTTTGTTTTTGTGATCACAGGGGATTAAGAGCTTGCTCGAAGACGGAGATAATCTAAAAATTTCCGCCAAATTTCAAATCTCGAAGCAAAGCTCAAGGAGTTTCTTGTCCTAACTCTACTCTTTCCTTTTTATTTCCTTAATGTACAATAGGGACATTGTACAATTCAAGTGGGGGGATGGGAGTAGAATTAATACTTGACGTATGTTTTGCCTTCGATTTTCTAGTTTTCTCTGAAAATTATGCCAATTTTAAAAATTTTGACATGTTTTTCTTAAATAACTAGAATTAATCTTTGCCGAATGCACATTACCCTTTATTATTACTTGGTGAGATTTATGCCTAATATTCCGTTTCCATCATATTATTCAAATATCCACCAAAATATTGAGTGTACCGGTAGTATTGTAGACTTTAGAACTTGGCTTGTACATCATTTCGAGACCTAATTGATTAGTCGGAATAGATAGTTCAAGAAGGCAACACTTAGGAAATCACCCAAATAGCCTATATATGTGTGTGTTCATGGACTTGTTACTCTGACTTGTCGACCTCCCGTGATAAAACCCTTTTGTTGCACTCATTATTAGTGCAAGATACCCCTAGATCACCCATGTTGAGCCAATCTACATTTTTACCCCATTATATATGTTTCGTTTCACCATTTTACCTTAGCCTACCTTGTAGTCTGTAAATATCTATGTGTTGAAATTGCTGGCTACCTAAGTCCATGGTTTAGGAAAATGAAGTTCAAAGATTGGCACTATTACTTATGACATATTATTGATCATATGAAAACCCCCCGGTTCTATCACTTTCGATACTGTTTATCTCAAATGGGGAGATGTATTATTGTGTACATGAGAAAAATAAAAAAATTATAAATAAAAGTGGTGCAACTATAAGCCACTTTAGTGTATAACTCCTGATGTTGGTTACGTATTATAAAACCAACAAATATAGAGGTGGTGCAACTATAAGCCACATAGTGTTTTGGAGGATGGTGCAACTATAAGCCATCCGATGAGTGAAGAATGGGTTAGCACGCTCCGCAATATCTCATTATTAGCTAACCCGTCATGACAATATGATCAGATTTTCGCATCAAAGGACTTGGACTATAGGTGGACAGTAGCCGGTAATGGATACCTTAGATTTTTACTTGACTATTTGTTTTGTGTTTTTTATAATAACAATCATTACATGTGTATCCCATGTCTATCATAACCCCTTTATCACCCTTTTAATCCATATTACCTTTGTTGCCTTTAAGAATTATTTAGACCCTAATTCTAACTGATGCAGATTTGTGTACTTTCCAATCTTATGATAGAATACATGCTATGACTGTGCAATTGAGCGATCACCTCGAAATTGAAACACTTAGACTAGTGGAGAGTTGAGTGACTTTTTATCCCTTTTTCGTGAGGTGTTTGGCTTCGATGATTTCTAGCATACGTGTTTTATATATTCATTTCTTGGAGTTATACCCGAGAAATCTTTTTATGAAATGTTCTAACAGGTTCTACTTGAGGGCAAGCAGAAGTCAAGTGGGGGGATATTTGATAACATCAAATATTTAATACTTTTTAGTGTCAAATTACCCCCTATATTACATGTAAATGTTTCACTAATACTCAAAAATGAGATATTTTCTATCATTTTGTAGTTTTTAGGTAAAATGCAGGAAAATGAAAAGAAACAAGGGAAAAAGGGCTTAAAGTGCAATTATTCGAAGTTGTTACGGCGTAACACCATAAATGGTTACAGCGTAACATAAATTAAGCAAGTTCGAAGATCAAGGACGACTTTACGGCGTAACACCATATCTAGTTACGCCGTAACCATGTAGATGGAAGGAATTCTTACCAAAGATAGAGTTACGGCGTAACACACCTTATGGTTACGTCGTAACCATGAAGATCCATATATATGGAAAGAAGATCACGAGCTATGGAAACTATTTGAAGGTTATGGCATAACACCATTACTGGTTACGCCATAACAAGTGCTTAATTATGGAATGTCGTGTATGAAGGTTACGGCGTAACACCTTTATTGGTTACGTCGTAACAGGTTCGAAACCTATAAATAGAGGCCTCATTCAGCTATTCTGACATCACTTCCTCCACAGCCAATTGGAGAGGCGAAAAAGGAGCCAACCTTCAAAGAATCCCACCTGGAGTCCAAGGGAGATCACACTTTACTTACTTTTTGTATTTAATCGTTCAAATACGAATACTGTAAGAATTATGAGCTTTCAATCTATGATTACTTCTATTTCTTGTGGTGTTCCCATTACCATGAGCGGCTAAGCACTTAAAGTGCTGGCCTAGTTATGTAGTTACTATTGTAATGATGTTTGTTTCCTGTTAGATTATGGTTTCGTTAGATATTCCTTGACTTTCGTGTAACCCTAGGTTTTAGTAGTATTGCGGGTGGTTTGGATCTTGCTTGTCCCATTATTAGACTACCAAATCAATATAGGATCAATCGAGTACTAGGGAGGATTTGATACTCCGTCCCTAGTGTAGGAACTAACCGGTCTCTGCCCTTATCACTTAATATATTTAAAAAGCATAGGAACTCTTTCAGAGGGGGTTAATAATCTGTATAGGTTATTAGATAAGTTTTGGGAATAGTTGGGATTAATCACTACAACCTGGATAACCTACCTCCTATACGATTTGGACTGATTCAGAATCGTAGGGAGTATAGTATGGACTAAATATACCTATTCAAGTCTATCGACCTTAGAAACCACTAATGAAACCATAGTTTAACATTGCACAGGAAAACGTATTCATAACAGTAGTAATGAAGTAACTAGGTTAGCATGTTTTCTCTCCTGATATCTCCAAACTCTTTTTATTTCAGTCTTTTATTTATTTGCATTTTTAATTCATTTCAAATCAAAAACCATTTTCAAAACGTAACATTTCAAATTAAAACTAATTGCAACTTAGCTCTTGGGACAACCTCAGATTTACCATTATGTACTACCTACGATCGGGTTTTCTGCCCGTTAGTGCGTTGTCACGTAGATCGAGTTTTATAAATTTAAAACTTAAGTAAAAATATATTTAAAAATAAATACGCATCAAGTCAAGTAATGAAGGTTGGAGAAAATGGAACATCTATGAGAATACGAACCGTGATTATGAAGAAAGAGAATATGAGAAGGAACATGAAGATGAAGAAAGATGTGAATTATTTGATGATCAAGAGCGGCCGGTTTGCAATATAAGAAGATTCAAGATGATCAAGTATTCATGCGGAGATGATGAAGAATATGTTGCTGTAAAAGAAAATGAATATGATGATTTGACGAGTACAAGCAAAGATGCATGCCGCACATACCAAGAAATCTTTCGCAAGATGGACGAAGGATGGATGGTAACAAGATCCGAGTAAAAAAAGATGAAGAAAAAAGTCTAACTTAAAGACTAGCTGAAAGAAAAGTGCTTCCCCGGAGACAACCCGGATTGTTATTTATTTTTATCGAGTTTGTCTTCCTAGACATCAATACGGCATATCCGCTCCATACCATACGGCATATTGAATGTCTGGATTCTGCATTTAAAAACATTATTGTCAGTTCCGTCTATACGGCGTATTCATCCACACGATACGACGTATTTGGCAGACTGGCCCGTATAGATACTTTTTACAGGTTTTCTATACGGCGTATTCCAATTTATGGATACGGCGTATTAGTTTCATGTACAGTTTATTTGTTTAATTAATCGTAGATACCGAGATAGGATTTTGCAATGGTTTTTCCTATATTTTGCACAGGACCTCGCTGGAAAGAAATCGACAATGTTGGTGAAGTATCTACAATCTGGAATTCTTGCTCATAAAATCTACATGGAGAATCTACCGAGAAAATATCAGGGGAGTTTCTCATTCTAATTCTTTTATTTCTCGTTTTTTAATGTTTTATCTATACAACGAGGACGTTGTATAACTTAAGTGGGGGGTGGGAATTAGAATGATACTTGTCTTTTTTTCACATTAAAATGCTTAAATTATGCTCAAATTTAAAAAAAATTCAAGCATACTTTTGTGAAATTACCGGTTACATAACCCGCACACATTAACCCTTATTAGATATTGTGAGGATTCAGCCTTATCCGTTTCTAAATGTTTACCCGAATTCTACAAAAATAAGAGTGTGTCGGTGATGTTGTAGACTTTAGAACTTGGCTTGGTATATCCATTCAAGACCACAGTGATGAGTACTACGGATTTAGATGGAGTAACTTGTTTAAATTGATAAATTTTTAGGATTACACCCAAAAAGCCTATACATGTTATTTTATTAACTAACTACACTGGTTAGTTAACCTCCGTATAAACCCTTTGTTTACTCTCATTTTAAGAGTAAGATGCCCCTAGAAAAACTTGTAGAGCCAATCCTTTAGGAATAACACCAACTATTTGTTTCGTTACACCTTTACACCTTAGCCTACCCTGTTAGATTAAGTTTATTTATCAGTTGCTAGTTGCTTAAAGTGTAAAGTATGTATTTCTTGTGTCTTGTGTCAATTTCTATCTCCGGTATGGTTAGGAAAAATTTGCACATTGCAAATGAGAATGTAAAAAGTAGTCAAAACTCATGTATTTTTACTACCATCACAATTATTGATACATCCGAAGAATGAAGAATTATCGAAGGAATTATCCGGAGTTATTATGATCGTGAAGATGGTGAAATTACACCGAGATTCGTAGTATGTATTGTTTAAAAAAATCAAAATAATTAGAGAAATCGCAACAAAAAAGAGGAGGAAAGTTTAAAGATAGTCGTTTGACAAAAGCTTATACAGAAGGAATTATTTGAAGGATCGATTATTTGTTGATATGTATAAAAATCAACGATGTAAAGTTTTGTATAAAGTGGTAGATATCGCCACTTGTCTTGTAAAAGTATGTAAAGTATGGGATGATTAGAAAGTTAACCGTTACGAGAACGCCAACTTAGGTTGTTGTTTTTTATTAATGATCAAGACATTTGTGTAAATAGTTGTGTCTTTATCATGGTAACGGTCGGGAAAGTATCTAGCAACTTGTGCCTTATTTGTTTTGGACTTAATCTATTTGTTTCGTAACTTTTATTTAACAACAAGTAAATTTCCTTTCCTAATCATTAACCTTGGGTTTTACTCGAATAAGGATGTGATCGGTTCATGCATGTCTATTCCGTCATTACGGTCATGTATGTGTGACTCAGCTGCCTTGTTGGTTTATTACTTTTGGTGAAAGTTAGAAGATCCATACCGTATATCATTCTTCATCCTAGCCCTTGGTTAAACTCGAATGAGGATGTTATCGAATCATGCATATCTATTTCTTCGTTACGACCATGTATGTATGATTCAGCTGCCTTGTTGGTGTGGTACTTTTGGTGAAAGATTGTTAGAGTGATCAACCCTAAGCCTTATCATAAAAACCCATTTTACCTTTATAAACTTGTTACTCTTAGCTCTAGTGGTGGAGATGTGTATCCTTGCCAAGCTTATGATAGAATACTCGTCATGACCGAGCAGTTAAACGAATTAGTTACATGCTATCACATAGATTAGTTGAGTGATTTGAGTGTTTTCATCTTCTTATTTCGTGAGATGTTTGGTTGTGTACTTGTAATTGAACGAATAAGTGCTTGACAAAAAAATCCTTAGGGATATATTTTTGTTGGGAATTATACTTTGAGTTGATTATGACAAAACATATTAAAGATGGAGGACATACAAGACAAAGCTGGAATAACATTAATGCTGATTGAAGATTAGTCAAACAATATTTAATGCTCAGCTAAAAGATAAAGATCAACATTAATGCTGATTGAAGATTAGTCAAATAGTATTTAATGCTGATTTATATAATTTTATTTGATCTTATCTTGTCTTGTAAACCCTAACCCCTCTACTATATAAAGAGGGGTAGGCGTCTAGTATTGATTATCCATCATAGTTAGATCTCTCCAATGAGAGTGGATCGCCTTTACGCCATATGTCAAGTTTATAGTAATAAAATATTTCGGAGATAGTACGTGCTCTTATCATAAGGAAACCCTCGATACACCGTATTGATCTTAGTCAATACGCCGTATCGACCAAATTCCAGACCTTATAAATAGAAAACCTAAAAACGGGTTTTTGGTGTGTAAAATCATATTTTCGATACCTCAACCATAAAAGTCAATTTTCAGAAGAAAAGAAGAGCAGAAAAGGTCTTGCAATGTAATTAATTCCATAGGAAACAACTTGTAATCTCCTATACTCTTGTAATCGTTTAGTTTTTGGTATCATCGGTTAGTTTACCTTGGCTAAATTATTACTCTTGTATTGATTATGACGTTTTAAGGCTAATACCTTTGGATATTAGCTATTATTATGATGATTTGAATGTTTGGTTTTGTTTATCTCGATTGCTTAATTTATCATTGATTGCTTGTTTATGTTTATCAGTTTATACTTGTTTATGTGCTTTTGTATCCGACCTATCATTCAACTAGATCTAGTGATATGGACCAAGTAATCTAGATGCCAGGTTGGCTTTTCATATAGTGATTTATACATCTAGACCAATAGGATCACGAATAATAACCTATCCTTGCCTTTAGATTGCGAACTTAGTTGGACCGGCAGGTGACCTTTAGGATCAACGAGTACGTTCTCAATTAATTGGTAAAGACTTGGTTAGTGGACTACTAGTGTATGAATTGCCTTTAACCAGTAAGTGGGTAAAGTCTTTATGAGCTAGGGTTTAACAAGATCACCATTGATTTAATTTCTAAGATAGATTATAATCAGCAAATAAGGATCCTTTATGCGGATACGTTTAATTGTGACAGAATTCTTCGTATCTAGGTCTTAGGAAGAAGTACCGCCTAAGTCTTAAGAATGATATGCCGCCTCGAGATAAGTAATCATTGCACTAAATAAACAAACCAACGTTCTAATTGGAATAATCATGGCTAATACAATTTTCTTATATTTGGCTAGATCGCACTTTTATCTTCTATAAATTTACTTGCGTGTATTATTGTGTCTTAAGTTGATCTTAGTCACCACAAAACCCGTGCTAGTCTCTTAGGCTGAAAAACCCCCCTTATCCATTAGAATTGGGATTAACATAGGTTTAGCATAGGTTTAACATAGAATAGAATTAACTCTATCTAGATAACCAAAATATTAATAAATTGAAAGATTGTTTCTCGCTCTTAGTGATCGACACTCTACTTACCACGAAACTACCACCGATCCGGTACACTGCCCGTTAAAGTGTTGTTTTTGGTTAAGTCGGTAAATATAAATTTAAAACTTGAAATCATAAAATTAACACCACACAACGACACATCAAGTTTTTGACGCCGCTGCCGGGGAGTGAAAATTAATCTTGATTTTTATTTTATATTTTATTTTAATCATTAATTAGACAAACCCTTAACGGATGAGTGTAATTTAATTAGTGTATAATTCTTTATAATTTGTCTTTAATTGTTTGCTTGTATATTTATTTAGTTTAATTGTTTGTGATTTAATTGTTTTCTAATACACTGTTCTGGTCGATAACTCGATACGACGTATCCACTTCCATTGGATACGGCGTATCCAATACAGCTTATTCGTTCAAAAGATTAATACGGCGTATTCAAATCCATAATACAGCGTATTAATTATCTGATACAGTAACAGATCTGGTTTTTCGCATTCAATTTATATATGTGTTTTCTTTCTCTTGAGCCCATCCTACTAATTGTTTATCCCTTGTTTCAGGTAGTGCATGACAAGAAGTTTAACTAAGGAACTATTTACACCTTTTAAGTATCGAAAACGAGAATTTCGATCATCTAGGAAGCATTTCAAGACACTAAGTCTTGACGAATCGAGATCGCCTAATTTCGATCTATTTTCTGACCAAGAAGAATATTCGGAGGAAGAAGTTGCGGAAACAATGGCAGAAACTATGGAACAATACATGAGCAAAACTCGAGCCGACTATGGATCGGGAGTTGCTAGGCCTAAGATCGAGGACAATGATAATTTTGAACTAAAAGGCCAATTTCTCAAGGAACTATGTACCAACACTTTTAGCAGTTCAGATCATGAAGATGCAAACGAACATATTGAGAAAGTTCTTGAGATCATGGATTTATTCCACATCCCTAATATAACTATAGACCAAGTGATGCTTAAAGCCTTCCCTATGTCCTTAACTAGAGCCACAAGTCTGATGTGTGGTCGTCGTAAGACTTCTACATGAAGTTTTACAACTCCCTAGGCAGAGTACCTAACCGTTGTAGTAGTAGTATAGGCAAGACTCAGGGGTTGTTATCGTTCTCTAGGGGAATAGGTTGGGAAGGCTTGATTACGATCTAACAGAATTCTAGGGGTTGAGAGAAGATTATTTTTGCCTTGAGTTTGAGTGAAGTTCAGTTCATAAAGGGTTTGACTTTCATGCACTGGATGTGTTTATCTTGGCAAAGTCTAGAGTTTTCAGGGTCAACATCAGGCGGTATAAACCTAGGAGTATCATTCCCTATGTGTAGACTCTGAGTGTATAGAAAATTTGGAATGTTAGTGCTGACTCTGACTCTCTATTGGGTCAGGGGTAGCCCTTATCTTCACCACTCTCTCCTAGAGAAGTTTGAGAGTGGTTACTTGCAGTGCCCCTTATTTAAATTAACTGTTACCTTTTCGGCATTAGTTAGCTTTGGCTGGTTTCCTAGCTCCTCTGCCGTTTCGAAGGCATATATACTCTAGGTGGCATCATCGATAGTCATTGATTCCTCAACAGGCTGAGTATCAGCGACTTGTGGAGATGGAAATGATTCCCTAATAATTTTCCTCTAAAAATACCTCTTTTCCCAAAAGTCAACCCCTTTTTTGGTTTGGAGGAAGCTGTTATTTTCCATTTTTTCCCCCACTATCTTCCCCTTGTACTTTTTTGTCCCAGTTTGTTTTTTTTTCCTTTTGGAACTGAGGTGACAGGCCCCTTTTGCAAACATTGTGGTCCATAGACAGAGGACAATTATCAGCGAAATGAGTCAATATATTCCCTACTTTTTCCCATAGGGAGGGCAATTTCCCAGGGAGGGATCAAAGACTTAATAGGTTCTGGTGAAAGATTTGTCACTTTACACATATTAGCAGTTAAAGGAACTTCATTCTCAAATGATGTTTTAAAAGAAGTGGCTTAAATGTGATGAGGTTTGAAAGTATTGAGATTGTCATCTTTGTAGGCTTCTCCCAGAAGATGTTCAATGATAAGAGATAAATATCTTGTGTAGCAAATATTTGATTTCCTTCCCTTTTTGCCTGGATTTAATTAGACAACAAGATCAGAAAATAGAATATTGCTAATGTCAATATCCAGCCCTCGGCACAAACTGCATGCAATAATTTGTTGGTTGACATTTAGGTGATCGTGAGATCCCTGCATACCTCCTAGACATTTTACTATATACAGTATAAGAACCCTCCAAATCGGTGAAAAATATCTCATTTTCAACGGAGACGAATTGACGAGATCAGTAGATAAAATAGAGGTATCATTCTCGTCAACCAGACCCAGAGTTGCTAAAGCAGCCCTCACCGTCTCCTTTGGTGGTAAAGGTACAAAATTCTCATTGCACTTTAAGCCGATGATAGTTGAAAAGTCATCAAGGTTAAAGGAAATGGTTTGTCAAAACTAGAGAGGGTGAAGGTGATTTTGTTTGTTGTAGACTCTACCTCAGCTGTATACCAAAATTCCCAGAGGTACTTCAAGTAGTAAGCCGAAGGTTGTTTGGTTAAAGCAGTAGAGATACAACTGTTTGATAAAAACTAAAGCATAGGATGGTATGAAGAGATTTTGGATTCCAAAAGGGCAATCCCATTGTTGAAGTTAATGATACCATCCTCGCATTCAAAATGAACTTTGGATGCAGGTGTAAGTTGTTTAGGTTGTTGTTGTGAAGATGTTTCCATTGTTGTTTGAGAATAAAAGATTTGCTTCGTTGTGATGAAAATTGATTTGGGAGACATGATGAAAATGATGGTTTAGGGTTTTGATTTGGAAAAGTGAAGTGTGTGAGTGAAAAATGAATAGTTTATACCAAAAAAGATTTTATATTTTAAAAAATAAAAAATGTTTGAGTTCCGCATTAAATGCGTAGTGGTAAAATTATCACAAAACGTGGGCCCCTTGCCCCTTCGTGCACCGTAAAATCTCCCTTTTATCGAGAAAGTTGTTAGCCTTTTCAGAAAATCTGAATTAAATATTAGAGAGTGTTTGTCATTGAGCTTTAATAGTTACATTTAAGTTACCTTAAAACATTTAATATTCAAGTCAGAGGATCACTTAAAGTCTTTTTCTTATCAGGGACTTCCTTTTTAATATACCCAACTCAACTACCAATCTAGTAAAGCTAGGCTCGGCTAGAGGTTTTATAAAAATATCAACTAGTTACATATCAGTGGGTACAAAATGAAGCTCAATATCACCTTTTAAAATGTGGTCCCTGATGAAGTGATATCTGGTGTCAATATGTTTTGTTCTAGAATGCAACACTAGATTGTTTGAAATGGGAATGACACTTGTATCATCGCAAAATATGGGCACCTTGTCATAGAGAACATCATAGTCAGCCAACTAACTTTTGATCCAGAGGACTTGAGTACAGCATCCAGCGGCAATGACGTACTCAGCTTTAGCTGAAGACATGGCCACCGAGCTTTGCTTCTTTGCACTCCAACATACTAATTTTCCACCAAGTATTTGACAACCCCCCTGAGGTACTCTTCATGTCCAGGTTACATTCAGCGTAGTCTGAGTCTGAATATGCTTTCAGGTCGAAGCCTCATCCTTTTGGATACCAGAGGCCTAGATTTGGAGTTCCTTTCAGATACCTAAAAATTCTTTTTATAGTTACAAAGTGGGATTCTTTTTACATAGACATGTGGAGAATTAGATATCAGGTCTGCTAGCTATTAGATACATCAGTGACCCTATCATGCCTCTGAACAAAGTCTTATTGACAGAGACCCCTGATTCATCAGGGCCCAAATTGTTTGAGGGAAGCATAGGGCATTTCACTAAAGCACTATCTGCTAGATCATACTTTTTGAGTAAATGTTTAACATATTTTTCTTGACAGATATAGATTCCTTTAAAATCTTGGTTTTATTTGAAAGCCCAAAAAATAAGTTAGTTCACCTATCATACTCATTTCATACTTTTTGGTCACCGGTTTAGCAAATTGTTTACTAAGTTTATCACTTGTAGACCCAAAAATGATATCATCCACATAAATTTAACTATTATGACATCACTCTTAGTCTTATAAGTAAAAACGAGTGGTATGTGCTATTTTACACATACCTTTTACCTTATTAAACAAGCTAAAAAGACTAAAAATGAACAAAAACATGATAAAAATACATTGTATACGTTTGTTTTGTGATTTGTGTCTTGCAGGTACGAATATTTATAAAAAGGGACAAAAACAAAGCAAAACGGACAAAACCGGGAACGAGAATGGAAAGAGTACAAGAAATCAAAGCCGAAGGCATCCCCATCTTCTATGTACTAAACCGGGCCTATTTTATTGGGTCGGGTCAGCCCACTAAAGTGTTATACTTATAAACCTTAAAACCTGAAACCCATTTAAATAAACCAAAGTCCAAATCCATTTTCTATAATCATAAAAAGGCCCAACTTATAAAAGCCTAATCCTAACCCGTCCAAGTCAAAGTCTCATTAGCCCGGGTCAAAAGATATAAATGTTTGGGAGTTACTGTTTATCCCTTACCTCCACTCTTTCCCTCTCATTTTTACACGCACAGGGTAATCCCTCCTCATTCACCCACATGCTCAAATGCTTCTAGAAGATATGATGCCTGACACGTCTGACATTCCTATGTCTACGTTGGCAATCCTCAAGCTTATCATTGGTCAATCATGCGTGTCATAAATCCAACGGTCAAGATTTGAAGATTAGAAGCGGTTATGAGTGGATGGCTGAGATTAAAGAAGAGAGGAGCGTCCTGAAGGCTAGAACCTTTCTCACATCACTATAAATAGAAGAGAAGCTCACACAGCTTAAATCATCTAGGAGTAGGGTAACTTAGATTAGCTTATTTTACCATCTTATTTTTTATGTTTTCATTGTAATTTCAGTTTTAAAAGTATTGATAAATCAATTTGGCTTAATTTAATTTTTTAGTTCATTTCTCATTCGTGTTATTTACCTTGAAATTTACCTTTATGATTTAAAGTTGCTTCAAACTGATTAAATAAGCTGTTAATAAGCTCGTATCAGTTTCACATACTTATAAAATGTTCATATCTTGTTTAAGCTATTTGATCATCTGGTTTAGTGATTTATCCCTTTACTTATAAGGAAATGGAATTTAAGCTTTTGGAAGATAAGCTAGCCTTGGAAGAGCTTATGGTTTTTTAGATTGCTTATTCAATAAGCTGGGTAGGTTAGAGCTTAATAGGGTTATATTACTCCTGTTTTGAGCAAGGGGTTGAGGTACACTTTTTTCTCTTTTAATCTTTTCTAAGTGCTTATTTGCTAAAACTGCTTATTGCTTAATTGTTGCTTAATTGTCTTTATTCCTGTCAAGTTTATGTTTATTTGTTCTTCAATTACCTTATGCTTTATCTATTTGTGAAAATCTCAGCATAATTCAGTTTAGAATTGTAATTTCAAATCTTATAGGAGTGTTTGGCATAAGACTCAAAATGGGTAAATTTAGGATTAAAATGGTTTTTAGCTTAAAAATTAGTTTTAACTAGCTTATAATAAATCTTTTAGTCAGTTATTTTAAGTGTTTAAAAGTTAGAAGTTAAAATTAAGGTTGTATGAAACTATGATTTAAGTCTGTGGAGCTTAAGCTTTATAATACTGCTTATATCTAATTTTGTTCAAAAGATGTTTTAAATACTCATTTTCATGCTTACATTTGCTACCTTAATGCAGTAGCATTTAGTTAATATAGTTTTCAATTGTCATTTGTGTTTTGGTGAAAATCTGTCCAAGTTAGGGTTCTTAGTTTAAAAGTCAGTTTTTGATCTAAAAATTAGGTTAGCTAATGTTAGTTTTAGGCTCTGAAAATTAGTGCTCAAGTAGTTTAGGATATAGGCTAAATATGTTTAAGCTTATTTTGATATTTAGACAGCATTAGGTAGCTTATCTTTAGGCCCGCATTTAGCATTTTAGTTTCTTTAAAAGCAAAAAGTCCAAAAAATTGTAGTTAATCTGTCATTTTGTCATTTGCTTTTCTAGTTTATGTCTTGTCCTTATTTCCTTATTTCCAGCTTATTTGTGATCCTTAGGAGTTAGTCTTTATCTGTTTTTAGTCTTTGAGCTTATTTTCAATGCTTAATTGTCCTCAAATTTAGCTTAAAATCTGTCTTTGGTCCTTAAAATTCTATTTCAATGCCATTTGTCTTATTAGCTTTTTAGGTGACCTTCAGCTTAATAAGTTAGCTAAAATTTATTCTTATATGATCATTAGGCCATAGTGTCCATTCTGTTTAGATTGTAGCTTATTTCTGTTGCTTATTAATCCTTTAAGTTAGTTTAATATGTGATGGTTCACCCCTTTTGTGCCTGTTTTAAGTGCTTCTGCTTTCTTGCTTTGTTTTAGAATTTTTAGCTTAAAATGTAGCTTATTTTGTGTCTTAGTACTTATTAAGTATAGGAGTAAGTTTGTTTTAGCTTATTTCGTTTTGCCCTTAGCTTATTTAGTCAAAAAGACCTAGCAGATTTAAGTTTAAAAGTCCCTAAGATTTAAGCTTTCTGTCAGTTCTTTTAAGCTTGTTTCTGAGCTTATTAAAGATTTTCAGAAAAAGTCATTTCACAAAAAGTTGCTTATTTTCATAGTTAAAAGCTTTTTCTAAATTCAAAAATGAAAAAAAAATGATTTTGCAAAAAGAGAGGCTACAGGGGTCGAACCTGTGACCTCTCCTTTCACACTCAACATATTTAACACACCACTCTAAACCAAACGTGCCCTTGGGTCTTTTCTGTTTTAGGATACACATTTAATTCATTTAACTAAATATGCGTTCGTAGGGCTTAAATTAGATGTAGATGCTTAAATGTCGCGTTTTATTAATTTCCGTTTACGTTTTCTTGTTTTAATTTCTTAAATGCTTTAAATGCTTTTATTGTTTACTTGTCATTTACATTTAGTAGGATTTAGAAAACCAAATCAATTTTTTTTAAACCATTCGAAACGCGTGATCACGAACTTAGCCGATTCTCAATTCGCACCTCGTCGGGATACGACTCGGGAAGGTTTTGGAATTTTACTTTGGATAAAAGTAATCTTCTAGAATCCTCGCGGAATACTTACTATACTATAATTGTTTACATCCTTATATACTTATATTATATATAGTATGTTTGGGCGTATCAATTTTTGGCGCCGTTGCCGGGGAGGTGTGTTACGATTATCGCGTTTCGTTTGAAGATTAGTGTTTTGAAGACCCTTCCTCGTGAAGTTATCATTTTTCGTTTGTATTTTCTTCTATTATATAAATATAAAAATACAAATATATTTTACACTTCTATTATTATTTTCTTTTATTTTAATATTAAAAAAATAACCGTTTGTTAATTATCGTTTCGGCTCACCTTTAGTAAACAAACTAAAAGAGAGGTATAAGAAGGGTCGATCCTACGAACTTCGACCCGAAAGGAAAATGTTTTTAAAACGCTTCGCGCTTACCCGCTCCTCCGCTTCTTTGTGCGTTTTCTAGAGAGCTACCGTGTACTTTTGACTTTCGGTTAACAAAAATATTTTTCTTTCATAATTATTTCTTTTCCTTATGTATTATTTGAAAAATCTAAAAATATTCTTCTTTATCCTCTTATTCGTTTAATTCTTATCTTCTTAACCTTCTTATCCGATAATTCTTCTACATGTCTTGGTTTTCAAGATGCTCGTGGTGTGGATGTCCGTTTAACGGCCGGATTTGTTCCATCGCCAGCAGGTTCGATGGATGAGCTACTTCGAATACCTATTTTAGGTATTGAAAGTGCCATCGTCATTCCAGCCGTTCTTGCCGATGAATTTGAAATAAAACCAACATTAATTGATTTCGTCAGTAACAATCCTTTTTATGGCTTTGAAGAAGAGGATCCTCATTCACACATCAAGAGATTTTACCAAATAACCCGAACTCTAAGGCTAAACCAAGTGCCTGATGATGTGGTGAAGTTGATCTTATTCCCGTTTTCTCTTAAAGGAGCAGCCGAAACGTGGCTTGATAAAGAACCTCCTAATTCGATCACTTCTTGGGATGATTTAGTTTCAAAATTTTTGAATCGATTTTATCTTCATTCTAAAACGAGACCGGTTAGAAGAGAAATCACGAATTTTCAACAAGTTTTTGGTGAGACTTTTACCGAAAGCTTGGGAAAGATTTAATGATTTATTAAGGGAATGTCCTCATCACGAATTTTCACTCCTTCACCAAATAAACTTCTTCTATAGGGGGTTAAGTCAATCTAATCAAGATTTTCTCAATACTGCAGCTGGTGGAAATCTGATGACTAAGAATACTCAAGAAGCTTTAATTATAATTGAAAGAAAAGCTAGAGTTCGTACTTATAGAAATAAATACGTTCAAGAAGAGCAGGGAGTTCAGAAAGAGCAGGAGGAGCAGGCAGCTCAAAGTTTTACTCCATATTGGAATTTTCCTATTATTGACGATGATGATGATGAATACACTATTCAATATAGGGAATATCTAGAGAGATCGTCTAAAGCAATCACACCCGACTTGCCAACCGAGGAACCCGATAACTCTCTAAGTATGGGGGATGAGCATCTTAGCACTATTCCGAAAATGGAATCGGACAAATTAATAAAGTCTAGTGTTGAGAACCTTGTCCCAATCCCAAGAAAGTCCGAGGGTATTTTCGATAATATGTGTGATGTGCCTTCTTTTGATAAAAAACACTTTGATGCCAAGTCTGATCTTATGGAATCTTTGCTTAATCGTGACACTCCGATTGTTTATTCTCCTAAGACCGACTCTCTTCTCGAGGAGTTCGCCGGTGGACTCGCTCCTATCAATCCAATTCCACCAGGAATTCATGAAGCTGATTTTGATCCAAAAGAAGATATTCGTCTCGATGACCAAATGTTTTATGATGATACTTCGAGTGATGACGATTCTTTTGAGGACATCGATTATGTTGAGGCACCACCTCCCGATTCTGAGCTCGTCAGCATAGAAGAGGTGGAGGATGATATTCTTCGTGCCAAATTATCGAATATCTATCTTCTTATTGCTAAGATCTAATCGTTAAATGACAAACCTACTCCATCTTCTCTCTCTCTCTCTCATATACTGATAATTTCATTACCCGAATTCAAAACATTATGCAATCATAACGGAATAGATGAGGAGTGGCAGTACCCACCACTCATGCTGAAAATTCTCTTCCCGAGTAGATTCTTTCAATTTTAAAAGATTGATTCGATCAATGGTGAGTTGTCCCAAGTTGTTTATGGAGTACATTTGATGAGATCGATGCTTTTCTTGATATCGGCGTTTCTACGGATTTGGAGGACGGTTATCATAACTCAAAGGGAGACATTATCTATCTTGAGAGTTTGCTTATAAACAATACTATCCCTAATTTCTCCCTCGAGGTGTTTTTCGATCATGAACAAAAATGATTAAAGGATGAACCTAACAATTTGATAAGTATGGTCAAAGTTTTCGATTCTGGGATTCCAGAGAAAATTTTTTATCTAACATATGTGAGATTATCCTTTGAGTATCGCCATATTCTTTCTTTCACATATGTTATCCGAATCTTTCTTTCTTATTTCACCTATCTGGTTGAATTTCCTTTTCCTATATCCTTCGGGAGCGAGGACGCCATTTTTGACCCACAATGTCTGCATTATAGTTTCATTCACCCAAATTAGAGCGGTGGCATGCGAAATCTAAGACTAATTTCCATGTATAATCTATTTTCTTTCTGCCCCAAGGACAAAAGAATTCGAGGAGAGTCAAGCTAGAGACTCGCTCAAAAACAAGCACTTCTCGGGAGGCAACCCGTATTTCTATCTTTTCTTTTTCTATTTATAAATAAGTGTGATGTGAGGAGGCTCACCTCTTCCTTTCTCGTGTTTCATGTTTTATGGTTTATGTCCAGGATTGCCCGGATTTTGAAGACTCTTGTGCTCGGTGTTTTGTCCATCGTTCACTCGCTCTTTAATCCTTAGCATGCTTATATTGGGAATCTGATATCCTAAATCTTATTGACTAACGTTTATCTATTAGCATACTTAATAAACAGCTTTAGATTTGTGTAGAGTTATGCATTGAAATTAGTATGGGGGTATCAATCTTACATTGAGGACAATGTGTAGTTCTAGTATGGGGGGAATCTATCAATTTGATTATACCTGCAACCGTTGTTCTCACGTAACCCGTTTTTCCACCAAAAATATGTGATTTATGTGAAAATAGCAAAATTTTAAAAAAAATTTGTGCATGATAAAGTGAAAAAAAAAAGTGATAATGTTGAATATAAGTATGAAATCAAGTGTTGTGACAAAGTGAGTACGAGAAATAAATTTATCCCGGACAGATTATATACCGCTTAAGCTTTTCCTTTAACATATTTAAATCTAGTTTTGTTGCTAGTCTTATGTAGGCTTATCCATTATGCCGAACTCGATTTATTAGAATTAAGATTGTTGCCAGTCTATGTGACTTGTTAAAGTGCCGATCTTAATTCTCTAGGCTAAGCATTTGCAAGTCTCTTTCTTAGAGATTTTAAATTGCGAAGAACAAGAAATGATAGAGTCGATTATAAGTCATGATATTAAACGTGGAATAATTGGTTTTCTTTCAAGCTCATAAGTATTAATTGTGGTTTTTTCTCCTATTAGTTTGTCTCACTTATATATTAATAATGTTTAGTAAATAAGGTTGTCTGGTT
The DNA here is from genome assembly GCA_026074375.1 of Tanacetum coccineum. Lineage (NCBI taxonomy): Eukaryota > Viridiplantae > Streptophyta > Magnoliopsida > Asterales > Asteraceae > Tanacetum > Tanacetum coccineum. The sequence continues at coordinate 133,738 of BQNB010000696.1, read as the reverse complement.
CAACTTAATCTTTAGTGAATTCCCACTAGCTTGGAAGACGATGCCAATAAAATAGGTACACATCGGGATTCGGAATTTGGCATACTATATATATCATATAAATAATTGCTTTGCTTACACCTTAAAGAGCCTTCAGGTATATGGTGTAAGTAGAGTTAATCATGAGATTACTTATGCCTTAAAGAGCCTAAGGGTATATGGCGTAAGTAAATAAATTGTTCATACCTTAAAGAGCCTTAGGGTATATGGTGTGAATGATTGAATCATGTTTAATAAATAATTTGTTTGAACCTTAAAGAGCCTAAGAGTATATGGTGCAAATTCAATCTAACTTGATTTATGTCTTAAAGAGCCTTAGGGTATATGACATAAGTTAAGTCAAGTATCCTAATAAAAGCCAAATTTCGGTCACCCTTATGTGGACCTCATCGGTTTTCATGGATAGGGGAAGAAGCTAATTTTTATCTTCAACCGTCCCACTTTATTTTTGGATTTAATAAATATCGAAATAAGTCTTAAAGAGCCTTCGGGTATATGAAAAAAATAAAATCTTGAGATACAAAATTAGGAATAAGGGAGGAGAAGTAATACACAATTAGTATTTATAAGTAGTGTTAGTATCACGACTTGTATTTGACAATGATCTTGTTTTTTAAGCTTAGTATGAAAAGTGAAGTTTGGGGGACGAGAATTAATTTGCTTGTTCCATGATCCTAAGTATTATCCAGAATAATGAAAGCACAATGTTATGAAGTGTTGAGATATGGAAAGTTTTGAAAAAGCATAAAAAATGGTAAAATATTGAAAAGGGAAAAACGGGGCTTTTCAAAGAGGGTATTGTCCCATTTAGATACTATGCTACAATGATGCGAAGACACCAACCTAGTTCTAAATTAGGAGAAGTGCCACTTCATGGTCAAAGAGGGCATTGTCCCCGGCCATAAAATCTCTAAAAGTGGACTTGAAGTTGACAGAGCTAAAGTAGATGTGATTGCAAAATTACCACCTCCGACCACGGTTAAAGGAGTTAGGAGCTTCTTGGGTCATACCGGTTTTCTAAAATAGCTCGGCCAATGACTCACCTCTTGGAAAAAGACACTCATTTCATCTTTTCGGACGAGTGTCTTGCTTCTTTTAAGATTCTTAAAAAGAGGTTAACCGAAGCTCCTATCCTTGTGTCCCAGGACTGGGACTTGCCGTTTGAGCTTATGTGTGACGCTAGTGATTATGCTGTTGGAGCTGTTTTAGGACAAATGAAAGCCAAATATTTTAGGCCTATACACTATGCTAGTAAGACTCTCTCGGATGCTCAAACTAATTACATCGTTACCGAAAAAGAGCTTTTAGCTGTGGTGTATGCATTCGAGAAGTTTCGGTCGTACTTAGTCTTATCAAAGACCATAGTATATACGGATCACTCGGCATTAAAATACCTTTTTAATAAGCAAGATGCTAAGCCGAGGTTGATCCGGTAGGTTCTCCTGCTCCAGGAATTTACTATTGAAATTCGTGATAAAAAGGGAGCAGAGAATCTCGCGGCCGATCATTTAAGTAGATTAGAAAACCCGTATCAAGGAGATCATGTTGGAATGGAAATAAATGACAATTTTCCTCATGAATCAATTAGTATGATATCTCTTAATCCCGATAATAAACTCCCGTGGTTTGCCGACATAACAAACTACTTAGTGGGGGACGTGCTTGTTAAAGGGATGTCATCCCAGCAGAAAAAAAAATTCTTTAAGGATATTCGACACTATTTAGTGAAATGTCCCTAATCTCTTATTTTTTTGAATTTTATTGTTAATCAGATTATTTGATGGTGTGTGGACGGGCAGGAAGCTATGGACATTCTCCAAGCTTGCCATAATGGACCCACTGGGGGACACCATGGCCCGAACTACACCGCGAAAAAAGTTTTTGACTCCTGTTTTTTCTGGCCCACCATTTATCGCGATGACCAAGACCTTGTCACGCATTGTGACTCATGTCAGCGTCAGGGAAAGATCTCACAATAGGATGAAATGCCCCAAAATCCTATTCAAGTTTGTGAGATTTTTGACCTCTAGGGCATCGATTTCATGGGGCTGTTCCCGTCCTAAAGAGGGAACCGACATATTCTCATGGCTATCGACTATGTTTCGAAACAGGTTGAAGCAAAAGCGCTCCCCACCAACGACGCCCGAGTAGTGGTTAAGTTTTTAAAACAGTTATTTTCTAGATTTGGAACCCCACGGGCCATCATTAGTGATCGAGGGACACATTTTTGTAAAGACCAATTTTCTAAAGTTCTTCAAAAATATGGCGTTACACATAGGCTTTCGACCTCGTATCACCCACAAACCAGTGGCCAGGTGGAGGTTTCCAATAGAGGTTTAAAAAGGATTTTAGAAAGGACGGTAGGCGAGCATCGGGCGAGATGGGCCGATAAACTTGATGACGCCTTGTGGGCTTTTCGTACCGCTTTCAAAACACCGATTGGTTGTACTCCTTATAAGATGGTATATGAAAAAGCTTGTCATCTCCTCATCGAGCTTGAGCATAAAGCCTATTGGGATTTGAAATGGGCTAATTTTGACTTAAAAACTGCGGGTGATCACCGTAAAGTTCAACTTAATGAATTAAATGAACTTCGGGATCAAGCCTACGAGAATTCTTTGATCTACAAAGAGAAGACAAAGAAGATTCATGATGCTAAGATCAAAAACCGTGAATTTCACGTTGGTGATCGTGTCCTTCTTTTTAATTCTCGATTAAAGATTTTTTCGGGCAAATTAAAATCCCGCTGGACCGGACCGTTCACCGTTGCCCAAGTTTTTCCTTATGGAACCATCGAGTTATCTCAAACCGATGGTCCCAACTTTAAGGTGAACGGTCATAGACTTAAGCACTATTTTGGAGGGGACATTCAACATATGGTTGTCCCGGATCTCTAAACTTTCCCCATGGACCAATGAATTCGGGGTCGAGTCAGGCTCGTGACTCGGTTAACAAAAACAAGCGCTTCGCGGGTGGCAACCCATGCTTATCCTTCTATTTTCTTTCTATTTTCTAATAAGTGTGTTGTGATGAGGCTCGCCTTTTTCTCGTGTTTCGTGTTTTGTGGTTTGTGATGTTTGTCCAGGATTGCCTGGATTTTGAAGGCTCTCGTGCTCGGTGTTTTGTCCATCGTTCACTCGCTCTTCAATCCTTAGCATGCTTATATTGGGAATCCGATATCCTAAATCTTATCGACTAACGTTTATCTATTAGCATACTTAATAAACGGCTTTAGATTTGCGTAGAGACCCCTTTATATCAAGATTATGCCCCTGTGACATTAGTATTGGGGTATCAATCTCACATTGAGGACAATGTGTAGTTTTAGTATGGGGGGGGGGGGGAATCTATCGATTTGATTATACCTGCGTCCGTTGTTCTCACGTAACCCGTTTTTCCACCAAAAATATGTGATTTATGTGAAAATAGCAAAATTTTAAAAATTTTTGTGCATGATAAAGTGAAAAAAAGTGATAAATGTTGGAATAAAGTGATGAAATAAGTGTTGTGACACAAATAAAGGTGAGAACGAGAAATAAATTTTGATCCGACCGGTTTTATACCTTAGCTTTTTCCTTAACATATTTAAATCGAGTTTGTTGCTAGTCTTATGTAGGCTTATCCATTATGCCGAACTCGATTTATTAGAATTAAGATTGTTGCCAGTCTATGTGACTTGTTAAAGTGCCGATCTTAATTCGCTAGGCTAAGCATTCGCAAGTCTCTTTCTTAGAGATTTTAAATTGCGAAGAACGAGAAATGATAGTGTTAATTATAAGTCATGATATTAAACGTGGAATAGTTGGTTTTCTTTCAAGCTCATAAGTATTAATTGTGGCTTTTTCTCCCATTAGCTTGTTTCACTTGTATATTAATAATGTTTAATAAATAAGGTTGTCCGGTTCAACTTAATCTTTAGTGACTTTCCACTAACTTGGAAGACGATGCCAATAAAATAGGTACACATCGGGATTCGGAATTTGGCATACTATATATATCATATGAATAATTGCTTTGCTTACACCTTAAAGAGCCTTAGGGTATATGGTGTAAGTAGAGTTAATCATGAGATTACTTATGCCTTAAAGAGCCTAAGGGTATATGGCGTAAGTAAATAAATTATTCATACCTTAAAGAGCTTTAGGGTATATGGTGTGAATGATTGAATCATGTTTAATAAATAATTTGTTTGTACCTTAAAGAGCCTAAGAGTATATGGTGCAAATTAAATCTAACTTAATTTATGTCTTAAAGAGCCTTAGGGTATATGACATAAGTTAAGTCAAGTATCCTAATAAAAGCCAAATTTCAGTCACCCTTATGTGGACCTCATCGGTTTTCATGGATAGGGGAAGAAGCTAATTTTTATCTTCAACCGTCCCACTTTATTTTCGGATTTAATAAATATCGAAATAAGTCTTAAAGAGCCTTCGGGTATATGACAAAAATAAAATCTTGAGATACAAAATTAGGAATAAGGGAGGAGAAGTAATACACAATTAGTATTTATGAGTAGTGTTAGTGTCATGACTTGTAATTGACAATGATCTTGTTTTTAAGCTTAGTATGGAAAAGTAAAAGTTGGGGACGATGAATTTATTTTTCTTGTTCTATGATCTTAAGTATTATCAAAAAATAGTGAAAAAAGAATGTTATGAAGTGTTGAAGTATGGAAAGTTGATAATAAAAAATAAAAAATAAATATTGAAAATGGAAAAACGGGGCTTTTAAGAGCTAATGTTTCTTTATGTTCCCTTAAGTATGAATACTTAGCTACTATTTTCGAGGTAATAAATCCGGGGGATTAAGATTCTTAAGTTCTCTAAAAAGTGTTATTGATTAAGTAATTGCGTTTGGACACCAAATAGCTTATATGGGGGAAATTGTAGGGTGCTATTTTACACATACCTTTTACCTTATTAAACAAGCTAAAAAGACCAAAAATGACCAAAAACATGATAAAAATACATTGTATACGTTTGTTTTGTGATTTGTGTCTTGCAGGTACGAATATTTATAAAAAGGGACAAAAACGAAGCAAAACGGACAAAACCGGGCACGAGAATGGAAAGAGTACAAGAAATCAAAGCCGAAGGCATCCCCATCTTCTACGTACTAAACCGGGCCCATTTTATTGGGTCGGGTCAGCCCGTTATGATGTATACCTTATAACATAAACCTTAATCCATTAACAAAAACCAAAATCCAAATCCCTTGACCCATTCTTATTAAAACCAGCCCAAAACCTTTGTAATATGAAAATTAAGCCCAAGTCAAACTTTTATTAACCCGGGTCAACTCCCCCAAATCGAATTACTGTTCATCCTCTTCACCATTCCCTCCCATTTTCACTTTCACTCAACGCAGTGAGTAAAATCCACCAAGTACATACAACGCTCCGTAACCTTCTAGAAGCTGACAAGTCTGACACAAAAGGGCCACGCTGGCAATCCCGTGCACTCTCATTGGTTGAATCAATGTGGCAGTCAATCAAGGGCTTAGATCAATTGGTTTTGAGGTGGTTTGGATTTAAGGGTGAGCGTTGAAGATTGAGGAGAGTCTCATGGTTATGGAACCTTCTCACAATAGCTATAAATAGCAGGGCAAATCACATAGCTAGAGAGCATCTAGGAGTAGGAGTAGTGTAGCTTAGAGTAGCTTATTTTTAGTATATTTACTTTTAATTATAATCTCCTTTTTAACTTGTAATCTTTTTCATTATTAATAAAAGCTCTTTGTTCCTTAAAAGTTTCATGTTAAATTCATGTTTTCCTTTAATGTAATTTCAATTTAAATGCGTTTTGAATTAATTTGATAACCTCTGATAAGCTCTTGTTACCCTACTTAGTGTTTACTTCACTCAGTTAAGCCTTTACAAAAGCCTAACTGAGCAACATTTCCTTCATAACTCACAAAATCTCTCAAAAGGTTAGAATAAGCCACTAGGAAGATAAGCCAGAGAGGTAAGGGCTTATATCGCTTATTCTTAGCTTATTTCATAAGCTAGCTTGTTGATTTAAGCTCTTTTGAGCAAAATACGTCCTATGTTTTAGCTGTACAAAGGTACATTATCCTTTTCGCAATTTTAGCTATTTAACTGTTTGCTTATTTTGTCTTATAAAGGCCTGCTTAAATTTCTGCTTGTTTCTACTTAAGTTGCTTTTAATTGGAGTTTAATCATTATTCTAGTTTTCTTAATCATAATTCATTTGTGCCAGGTTTTTACCATAAATCTGTTAGTTTTAGTCCCCCTCAAAACTGCTTAATTGTAATTTACTTATATTCCTGGCTTAATTATGTTTTTTGATGCTTCATTGCACTTAATTTCATCTAGCTTTAATTGTGTGTTTTTTATATTTTATTTCTTAGTCACCATCTGTTTTAAGCAAAAAATGTTTTTTATAAAGTTAAAGGGGTGTTTGGCACAAGCAGTGGTAACTATGGTTACCACTGCTTGAGCTTGTTTTGGCTCTTAATCCAACTTTGTTTAGCTAGATTTAGGTCTTATAATCTATTTTCATAAGTTTTCAAGGTTTACAATTTGTTTTTAAGACTTTAGCTATCTTTTCTAAGAATCTGTGGTATCAAGTCTTTGTTAACATTGCTATTTGCTTAAATTGTTTTTTATTGCCTTTTTGAGGTTATCAGTTAAATACCTATTTTCGTTATATTTAGTCTTTAATGGATTAGGTCCAAGTTATGCTTTGCCATTTCAAGTTTTCACTTTATCTGTCATATTTAGCTTAGTGTCTAGATAAAAGTCTTTAGTCAGAGTTTTCATAGCTTCTTATAGAATAGTTTAAGTTATTTTAAGTTCTAAAATTTGTTGCGACAAGCTTAGTGAGACCTAATCTCAATCTGTAATACTTATTTTAGGATTTTAGACAGCATTTGTTAATCTGAATTTAGGGTTGCTGCTTTGTAATTTTCCAACACTGACAAAAATCAAAGGAATAAAAAATCAGCAAAATATGCCTGCTTAATATGTCACTTTTTAAAGTCATTTTCTATGCTCATTTCCTAGTCCAATTTTCCTAAAAGTTGTTTTTGTATGTTCCTTAGAAGCTAATCTTAATCTGTTTTTGGGCTAGAACTTTTCACAAAGTGCATATTGTCACCTAATTTTAAGCTCAAAGATGAGTATTTTTCCTTTAAAACTGCTTGATAAGACATATTGTACTTGTTAGTTTTTAAGAGCTTTTAAGCTCATTCTTTAAGTAGTCTTTGTCACATTAGCTTAATAGGTCTAGGTAGATTGTATCTTTTAGCTTATTAGGTTTTAAGTGCTTATTGAAGGTTCTATAAGCACTAGCAGCTTAGGGATATAAGCTAGCATTACTAACTCTAAGTTAGTACTGCTAAGCTTGTTTGAGCTCATTTTAGCTTATAGTGTTTGCTTATTTTCTGTCTTAAGTGCTTTTTAGGTCTAGGGAATGTCATTTTTAGCTTATTAGGTTTTTCTTTTTAGCCTATTAAGCTCTAAAGACCAAGCCAAATTTAGCTTGTTCCATTTTAGTTTTAAAAGCAAACTGCTACTTTCAGTAGCTTATTTCAGCTTATTTTTGAGTTTTAAAAAAAATCTGTTTTATAAAAAGTGCTTATTTTCGGCTTATCTAAAAAGTTTGTAAATTTTTTTCAAAAATAAAAATACTTAGCCGTATGGGGAGGTCCAAGGTTTGAACCCATGACCTCTACCCTAACTGCTAAGTATTTAACACACACTCTCAACACCAACTCGCCCTTGGGACTTTTCCATTAGCATTTCATTTAATTAAATACTTAAGGTCATTTTAGGATTTAGCTTATACGAGCTTAATTGCTTATTTGCTGCTTATTCTTTAAGCCTTTTTGCTTGTTTTTATTTTTCTTACATTCTTAATAGTCTAAAGTACTTTTCATGATTTTTCCAGATTTTTTTTAAATAAATTTAGTATTTTTAATTAATTTTCTAGATTAAAATAGTTTTTAATTCATAATTAATAAAATAAAAGTCAAAAAACTATAATTCTTTTTCTGAAAATTATTTTTAGCCGTTTAGGATTTATAAAAATTAAATTTGCGTTTTTAGGGTTTAATTTTGATAATTTTGCTTATATGTCGCGTTTTAAATTTTCTGTTATCATTTACGTGTTTAATTTCTTGAATGCTTTATTTGTCGTAATTGTTTGTTCGCCTTTACATGTTTTTATGCGTTTTCATTAGTAGAATTAGAAATCAAATCAAAATCTTTGAAACCATTCAAATCACGCGATCACGGACTTAACCTCGATTTTCAATTCGCACTTCGTCGAGGACAAACGACCCGGGAGGTTTTAGAGATTGCTTTGGTTAAAAGCAATCTTCTTTAATCTTTTGGAATACGTATACTACTATACTATAATTGTATTTGTCTCTTAATTACACATACTTGTTTGTGTGTGTAGTTTGGAGCGGATCAAATTTTTGGCGCCGCTGCCGGGGAGGTGTGTTACGATTATCGTGTTTCGTTTGAAGATTAGTTTTTGAAGACCCTTCCTCGTGAAGTTATCGTTTTTAATTGTGAATATTTTCTTTTTATTATAAAACCATAAAAATCCAAAAATATTTTACTTTCTTATTATTTCTTTTTCTTATGTATTATTTTAAAAATCTATAAATATTCTTCTTTACCATCTTATCCGTTTAATTCTTATTTTCTCAACCCTCTAATTTCGTTTAATTCTTATGTCGTCATTCAACCAACTTAATTGTTTTGGGTGTGGAGAGCCGATTGATGATGTACGTTGTCGATGGTGTACTTGTGAGAGGTGTGGATATGATCTTAGAGATGGATTTTGTTTGTTTTGCAATTCAAGAGACGGAAATTCATTCGCTTATGATCCAAATCCGAATTCTTTCAATGATTCTCAAAATCTTTCCGACTACCCTCCACAACCCCAGTACCAGACGTATTCTTGTGAGTTATGTGGGAACGATGCTCATTATGGTTACGATTGTCCACCTCAAGTTCCGATTGTCTACAATCAAGAACCGTGTTTCAATCAAAACTTTGATAATAATTTTCCACAAACTTCATCAAGTTTTCCACAACAATACCTTTGTTGTGAGAACTGCGGGGGTCCTCATGAAAGTTTTCAATGTCAACCGATGAACCAAAATTTCTATAATTCTTCCGGTTTTGACCAATTTCAACCCCCGCAGTATCCCGTCATTCATCATCCTCCTCAAGAAACGAGTAAGGAAATTTTGCAAGCCAGAGAAAACCTAATGAAATCTATACAAACCTTTTTAAAGAAGTTTAATCGTATATCTTTTAGAGAAACGCCAAAGGTTTTATCGCTAGCTTGGGAGAAATTTTTTGAAATTCAGCATGCTCAACCAGAGGATATACAAGAATTGCTTCATAAACTTCTTAAAGATTTGCAAATTATAAGGGAGGAGCTGGCAGAATATATTAATTCTCCGAGTTGGAATCGTCCTGCCTTCTACGACGATGATGATGATGATGAGTACACTATTCAATATAGGGAATATTTAGAGAATTCGTCTAATGCAATCACACCCGATTTACCAACCGAGGAACCCGATAACTCTCTAAGTATGGGGGACGAGCATCTTAGCACTATTCCGGAAACGGAATCGGACGAAGTAATAAAGTCTAGTGTTGAGGACCTTGTCCCAATCCCAAGTGAGTCCGAGGGTATTTCTAATTTCAACGATAACGTTATTCGTGTGATGTGCCTTTTTGTGATAATTCTCCTCCTCTTGATGTTTTAAACGATCACTTTGAGATTTTCTCTGATTTTAACAATGATTGTACTTCGAGTGATGACGATTCTTTTGAGGACATCGATTACGTTGAGGCATCACCTCCCGATTCTGAGCTCGTCAGCTTAGAGGAGGTGAAGGACGATATACTTCATGAGAAATTATTGAATATCAATCTTCTTATTGCTTGTGATTTACCTTCGAGTGATGATTTCTCTCCCATTAGTATTTTTGAGGAAAAATCTGTGACTTTCTCTAACCCTCTTTTCGATTCAAATGATGATTTTACCTCTAGTGATAACGAGTCACTATCCGATGAGGACGTTCCGGAAGATGTTAAGATTTACTCGAACCCTCTTTTTGAATTCGACGACGAATATATCTCTAGTGACGTAAATCCTCTTTTTGATGAGGTGTTAGAGGACATCGAGTGCAAGGATTCTTATGATTCCAACCTTGATGAGTCGACTTTCCTAGTCACACCTCTTTCCGATTCTAATAAGGATGAGTGTCTCGCCCCAAGTGACGACATTGAGCTTCTTCTTCACCATGATCCGTCTATAAGCGTTGTTTCCATTCTCGAGGGGTTCACCGATGAACCGCCTCTCGAAGAGAATGATGATTTATTTGATTTGGAATCTAAAGAGAATGATTGGAAGAAGATTTTGTACGATGCTCCAATTGATGATTTGATTACTGAGGACAAAGTTTTCGGGCCCGGGATTCTGAGATATTTTTTCTCCAAACTTTTTGGAAGGTACCCTTTGAGGATCACCATTATTTTTCCTTCACATATGTTATCCGAACTTTTCTTCCTTATTTCACTTATCCGGTGAATTCTCCTTTTCCTCTCTCCTCCGGGAGTGAGGATATCATTTTTGACCCCGGCATCTCTACTTTTCATTTTTCTTCTCTAAAGCCGATGGCATATGAATGTCCAATGGAAGTTTGCTCTTCTACGTGTTTCGTCCCTACTATCACGATGATATAGGGTGAGTCAAGCTAGATATTCGCACAAAAACAAGCGCTTCTCGGGAGGCAACCCGTGTTTCTATCTTTTCTTTTTCAATTTATTAATAAGTGTGATGTGAGGAGGCTCGCCTCTTTCTTTCTCGTGTTGTTGTTTTGTGGTTTTATGTCCAGGATTGCTCGGATTTTGAAGACTCTCATGCTCGGTGTTTTTTCCATCGTTTACTCGCTCTTAAATCCTTAGCATGCTTATATTGGGAATCTGATATCCTAAATCTTATCGACTAACGTTTGTCTATTAGCATACTTAATAAACGGCTTTAGATTTGCGTAGAGACCCCTTTATATTAAGAATATACATTGAAATTAGTATTGGGGTATCAATCTCATATTGAGGACAATGTGTAGTTTTAGTACGGGGGAGATCTACCGATTTGATTATACCAACCGTTGTTCTCACGTAACCCGTTTTTTCACCAAAAATATGTGATTTATGTGAAAATAGCAAAATTTAAATTTTTTTATGCAAAAAAAAAGAGTGAAAAATGTTAGAATAAAGAGATGAAATAAGTGTATGTTCTTGTGTGACACAAAGAAAAGTCGAGATCGAAGCAATAAATTCTAATCCGACAGGTTTTATACCTTAGCTTTTTCCTTACATATTTAAAATCGCGTTTGTTGCTAGTTTATGTAGGCTTTATCCATTTATGCCCCGAAACTTGATTTATTAGAATTAAGATTGTTGCCAGTCTATGTGACTTGTTAAAGTGCCGATCTTAATTCGCTAGGCTAAGCATTCACAAGTCTCTTTCTTAGAGATTTTAAAGTGCGAAGAACGAGAAATAATAGAGTCGGGTATAAGTCATGATATTAAGCGTGGAAAAGTTGGTTTTCTTTAGAGCTCATATGTATTAATTGTGGCTTTTTCTCCCATTAGTTTGTCTCACTTGTATATTAATAATGTTTAATAAATAAGGTTGCCCGGTTCAACTTAATCTTTAGTGACTTTTTACTAACTTGGAAGACGATGCAATAAAATAGGTACACATCGGGATGCGGAATTTGGCATACTATATATATCATATGAATAATTGCTTTACTTACACCTTAAAGAGCCTTCGGGTATATGGTGTAAGTAAAGTTAATCATGAGATTACTTATGCCTTAAAGAGCCTAAGGGTATATGGCGTAAGTGATTAAATTGTTCATGCCTTAAAGAGCCTTAGGGTATATGGTATGAATGATTAAATCATGTTTAATAAATGATTTGTTTGTACCTTAAAGAGCCTTAGGGTATATGGTGCAAATTAAATCTCACTTGATTTATGTCTTAAAGAGCCTTAGGGTATATGACGTAAATCAAGTTAAATAAATAAGTAGCCTAACAAAAGCCAAATTTTGGTAACCTCGATGTAGACTTCATCGGTTTTCAAGGATAGGGGTAGAAGCTAATTTTTATCTTTAACCGTCCCGCTTTATTTTCGGATTTAATAAATATCAAAATAAGTCTTAAAGAGCCTTCGGGTATATGACAAAAATAAAATCTTGAGATACAAAATTAGGAATAAGGGAGGAAAAGTAATACACAATTAGTATTTATGATTAGTGTTAGTATCATGACTTGTATTTGACAATGATCTTGTTTTTAAGCTTAGTATGGAGAGTTGATAGTTGGGGACGATGGGAATTTATTATCGCTTGTTCCATGATCATAAGTATTATCAAAAACTAATGAAAACACAATGTTATGACGTGTTGAAGTATGGAAAGTTATGAAAAAGCATAAAAAATTGAAAAAATATTAAAAATGGAAAACGGGGCTTTTCAGAGCTAATGTTTCTTTACTCCCTTAAGATGAACACTTAGCTACTTTTTGAGGTAATTAATCAAGGGGGATTAAGATTCTTAGTTTTCTAAAGTGTTATTTATAATATTGCGTGAGGACACGCCAATAGCTTAGTATGAGGAATTTTGGTATGTGCTTATTTACACATACCTTTTACCTTATAAAACAAGCCCAAATAACCAAAAATGTGTGAAAATGCAATATATATGCTTGTTTTTGTGTTTGTGTATGTGCAGGTACCGGATATCAAGAAAAGGACAAAATAATGACAAAACGGACAAAACCGAGCACGGGAATGAAATGAGCGCGAAAAAAAACTAAAGTCGAAGGCAAATTCATTCTTAATGGGCCAACATGTACCCGTTTAACGGGCCAAGTCAGCCCATTAGTATGAAGTTATATACATTCCTAGCCCAAATTAATAAATAAGCCCAAATCCTAAACAAGCCTAATCTATTATCTATTGTTTTGGCCCAAGTCAAAGCCCAACACTAAAACCCGATCATTCCATACTTCTTATAACTAGTCAAATAAGAGACGAGTTAACATTTACTGTTGATCGTCTCTTTTCCCTCCCATACTTTTACACAGACCATGGTAAAATTCGTTTCAAATCACTCACCCACATACGTCCCTTAGTGCTTCTAGAAGCAACTGACACACCTGACATCAACGTTGGCAATCCATGCCAATCATTGTGAGAAAAGGACGTGGTATGAAATCAAGGGCTATGATTAAATCAAAGTAACACAAGGGCGAATCAAGGGCAAGGATTGAAGCATCTGAATCCTCTCACACAATTAGCATACATCCCGAAGGTTAGAAGACTCTTTTCCGTTAAACATAGGACGAAATATCACATAGTTGAAATCATTAGGATTTAGAATCATCTAGGAGTAGGGTAGTGTAACTTAGCTTAATTTTACCAGCTTATTGTCTTTCAAATTAATGTAACTCTCCTTTCTAGGTACTCTTTTAAGTTTTAATAAAATCTCAAGTTTGCTTTTAATACTGTTTTTATAGTTCTGTCATTTACTTCTATGCAAATTAAGCTTCAATCATGATTTCAGACATTACATTAGCCCTTTGTACTCATTAAGCTGCATCTTAATTAGTTTAGTTCCCTTGAAGCTTGTTTAATATTGTTTCATTAAGAAGTACTCAAATACCTTTGCTTAATATGGTTTTCTTAATTTTTGGATGATAAGCCAAAAAGGGACGGGCTTATTGGACTTTTACCAGCTTATCTATGATAAGCTGGAGCTGTAGATAAGCTCTGTTGAGCAAATTAACTCCCTGTTTAGCTGGGACAAAGGTACATTCTCTTTTTCTCAATTTAGCTTATTTTAACTGTTTGCTTATTTCTGCTTATAGGTCTGCTTAATCCTGCTTGTTTCTGCTTTTAGTTGCTTTTAATTAGAGTTTAATGCTTATTCTAGTTTGCTTAATACTTAGATTTCATTTGTGCAAGTTTTACATTAAAACTGTTAGTTTTTAGTCTCAAAACTGCTTATTATAATTTCCTGTGCTTAATTATGTGTTTTTGATGCTTCATTGTACTTAATTCCCCTAATGCTTAATCTGTTTTTATGTTTTAAGTCTTGTCACCATCTGTTTTAAGCTAAAAATGTTTTTATAAAGTTAAAGGGGTGTTTGGCATAAGGAGTCAAAATGGGTCTAGTAAGGTTTAGATCTATTTTTGGTTCGTAAGCTAGTTTACATAAGCTTAAATACAGTCTAAGTAGTAGTTGTAATCAATTTTATCAAGTTTTTAGCTAAGTTTTATGGTTCTGAGCTTACTTGCAAAAGTTCATAGTTTAAAAGTCATCTTATCAGCTTATTGATGAATCTTTCTAAAACCACTCTTTAGTTGTGACTTTTGTGTTCCAATCTAGTCTTGTATGTAGTATTTACTCTTTGCAATTAAGTGTCAAATGTTTTTGAGTCCTTGTTGTTAGTCTTCAGTTTGTGTCAAAAAGCCAAAAATTTGTTGTTCAAACTGTCTCTTTAGACAGCTTAATTTCTAGCTTATTTTTAGTCCAAATATCTTAAAAGGTAGATTTAGGTGTTCATTGGTAGATAATCTTTATCTGTTTTAGGTTTTTAAGTTTTGTTTAAATTTTCTACAACTTATTTTTAGTGTCAAGTTAGTTGTGTCAAAGTTGTCAAAAATGCTTTTAGTCCTTAAAGTTATGCAATCTGTTCTAATAAGTCTATCAGCTTATTTTAGTGCTTATCCCAGTTTCTAAGTACTTATTTGTTGTTATGAGCCAGATGTGTTTAGCTTATTTAGCTTTGTTTGAACTTTTTGATGTTGATAAAAGCTTAGCAGTCCTAACTGCTTAGCCCAGCAGTACTAACTTCAAGTTAGTTCTGCTGATCTTGTTATGCTTATTTATGGCTTAATTTGTGTGCTTGTTTTCATTCCTTTTGCTTATTAGGTCTTGTTAGTCATTAGATTTCAGCCTAGTTAATTTTAAAGTTGCTTATTGAGTATAAAAACTTGTAAAAAGTTTAGCCTAAAAGTCTTGAGTTAGTTTGTTTAAACTGTCACCTTAGAGTAGCTTAATCTAGCTTATTTGTAGTTTTTAGAAAAATTCTTAGTTATAGAATTTGCTTATTTTCAGTAGTTCTTTAAGATTTTGCAAAAAGATTTTAAAAATAAAATGTTTTCTAAAAAGAAAAGGTCATGGGGATCGAACCCATGACCTCCCCTTTTGCACACACTAGTCTCAGCACACTCACACACTAACCAACTGCCCTTGGGACTTTTTTAGTTTTATACTTGCACTACTTAATTAAAATAGTCATTTTTCAGTTTTTGCTTATTTGCTAATTTGCTTATTTTCCTGCCATTCCGTTCAGCACTTTTCATGTTTTATATTTTTCTTATATTTCTTATTCTTCAAAGTACTTTCTGTAATTTTTCTAGAGATTTTAGGATTAGTTTGCTATTTTTAATTAATTTTCTAGATTAAAATCATTTTTAATTCATAATAAATA
This sequence comes from Tanacetum coccineum, assembly GCA_026074375.1. NCBI lineage: Eukaryota > Viridiplantae > Streptophyta > Magnoliopsida > Asterales > Asteraceae > Tanacetum > Tanacetum coccineum. Next base: position 118,134 of record BQNB010000696.1, on the reverse strand, counting down.
AAATAAAGAGCAAAAAAATATAATTCTTTTTCTGAAAATTATTTTAAGTCATTTAGGATTTATTAAAATTAAATTTGCGTTCGTAGGGCTTAAATTCGTTATACTTGCTTTCTTGTCGCGTTTTTAAATTACTGTTAACGTTTTCGTGCTTTGTTTTTAAATGCTTTAATTGTTTACTTGTTTTTACTTGCTTTTGCATGTTATTTGCATTTTCATTAGTAGTTATAGAAACCAAAAATCAAAATCTTTTAAAATCATTCAAATCACGCGATCACAAACTTAAACCGATTCTCAATTCGCACCTCGTCAGGATACGACTCGGGAAGGTTTTGAATTTTACTTTTGATAAAAGTAATCTTCTAGAATCCTCACGGAATACTTATTACTATACTATTATTGACTAATTCTTATACTATATTTTACGTATACGTATCAGGAGGAATCAATTTTTGGCGCCGCTGCCGGGGAGGTGTGTTACGATTATCGTGTTTCGTTTGAAGATTAGTTTTTGAAGACCCTTCCTCGTGAAGTTATCGTTTTTAATTGTGAATATTTTCTTTTTATTATAAAACCATAAAAATCCAAAAATATTTTACTTTCTTATTTTTATTATTTCTTTTTCTTATGTATTATTTTAAAAATCTATAAATATTCTTCTTTACCATCTTATCCGTTTAATTCTTATTTTCTCAACCCTCTAATTTCGTTTAATTCTTATGTCGTCATTCAACCAACTTAATTGTTTTGGGTGTGGAGAGCCGATTGATGATGTACGTTGTCGATGGTGTACTTGTGAGAGGTGTGGATATGATCTTAGAGATGGATTTTGTTTGTTTTGCAATTCAAGAGACGGAAATTCATTCTCTTATGACCCAAATCCGAATTCTTTCAATGATTCTCAAAATCTTTCCGACTACCCTCCACAACCCCAGTACCAGACGTATTCTTGTGAGTTATGTGGGAACGATGCTCATTATGGTGACAATTGTTCACCTCAAGTTCCGATTGTCTACAATCAAGAACCGTGTTTAAATCAAAACTTTGATAATAATTTTCCACAAACTTCATCAAGTTTTCCACAACAATACCTTTGTTGTGAGAACTGCGGGGGTCCTCATGAGACTTCCCAGTGTCAACCGATGAACCAAAATTTCTATAACTCTAATTCTTCTGGTTTTGACCAATTTCAACCCCCGCAGTATCCCGTCACCCGTGTTACAATCAAAACGTTGACATTAACTTTCCACAAATTTCACCAAGTCTTCTACAATATCTTTGTTGTACCCATTTTGGAGGTCCTCATGAGACTTTTCAATGTGATCACTTTATCTTCGATGAGTCTTATTGTGAAAACTATGGGGGACCTCATATGAGTTTTCAGTGTCAACCAATGAACCAAAATTTCTATAATTCTAATTCTTCTGGTTTTGACCAATTTCAACCCCCGCAGTATCCCGTCAGTTATCAACCTCCTGAGGAAAGTATCAAATAATTTTTTGTAAAGCGCTCAAGAAATGATAACTACGGTACAATCCGCTGTGAAAATAGTGATTCAACAACATAAGCAGGCAGTTCAGAAAGAGCAAGAGGAGCAGGCAGCTTTTACTCCATATTGGAAAATTCCTATTATTGACGATGATGATGATGAGTAATACTATTCAATATAGGGAATATTTAAAGAATTTGTCTAATGCAATCACACCCGATTTACCAACCGAGGAACCCGATAACTCTCTAAGTTATGAGGGACGAAGCATCTTAGCACTATTCTAGAAATGGAATTAGACGAAGTAATAAATTCTAGTATGGAGGACCTTGTCTTAATCCCAAGTGAGTCCAAGGGTATTTCTGACGATACGTGTGATGTGCCTTTTTGTGATAATTCTCCTCCTCTTGATGTTTTAAACAGTCACTTTGAGATTTTCTTCGATTTTAATGACGATTATACTTCAAGTAATGACGATTCTTTTGAGAACATCGATTACGTTTGAGGCAATCACCACCGTGATTCTAAAAGCTTCGTCAGCTTAGAGGAGGTGAAGGAGGATATACTTCATGAGAAATTATTGAATATCAATTTTCTTATTGCTTGTGATTTACCTTGGAGTGATGATTTCTCTCCCATTAGTATTTTTGAGGAAAAATCCGTGAGTTTCTCTAACCCTCTTTTCGATTCAAATGATGATTTTACCTCTAGTGATAACGAGTCACTATCCGATGAGGACGTTCCGGAAGATGTTAAAATTTACTCGAACCCTCTTTTCGAATTCGACGACGAATATATCTCTAGTGACGTAAATCCTCTTTTTGATGAGGTGTTAGAGGACATCGAGTGCAAGGATTCTTATGATTCCAACCTTGATGAGTCGAACTCCCCGTCTCCTAGTCACACCTCTTTTCGATTCTAATGAGGATGAGTGTCTCGCCCCAAGTGACGACATTGAGCTTCTTCTTCACCATGATCCGTCTATAAGCGTTGTTTCCATTCTCGAGGGGTTCACCGATGAACCGCCTCTCGAAGAGAATGATGATTTATTTGATTTGGAATCTAAAGAGAATGATTGGAAGAAGATTTTGTACGATGCTCCAATTGATGATTTGATTACCGAGGACAAAGTTTTCGACCTTGAGATTCATTAATAATTTTTGTTCGGGGGGGGGGGGGGGGGGTCGGGGGGGGGGCTTAATTGGTGAACTTATCCTTTGTGGATCACCACTAATCTTTCCTCACATATGTTATCTGAACGGTTCATGTTACCTTATTTCACTTATCCGGTGATTCTATTCCTCCGTTTTCCTCTCTCCGTCCGGGAGTGGAAGATATCATTTTGACCCTGGCATCATCCGCTTTTTCATTTTTACTTCTTTAGAATAAAGCCCGGATGGCATATGAATGTCCAATGGAAGTTTGCTCTTCCACGTGTTTCGTCCCTACTATTGACAAAACTGACATAATGTATTAGTCAAGCTAGTGACAGCGCTGAAACAAAAATAAGCGCTTCGTGGGTGGCAACCCATGCTTAATCCTTAGTAAGTAGTATATTAAATTAATAAGTGTGAGTGAGGGAATGTTTGAGCCTTTCCTTTCTCGTGTTTCGTGTTTTGTAGTTTATGTCTAGGATTGCCCCGGATTATGAAGATTCTCGTGCTCGTGGTTTTGTCCATCGTCCACTCGATCTTCAATCCTTCGCATGCGTATTTATGGGAATCTGATATCCTAGATCTTATTGATTTAACATTTATCTATTAAGCATACTTAATAAACGGCTTTAATTTTCGTAGAAAACCCCTTAATATTTGGATATGCCTAAAATTAGTATGAGGGGTGACAGTCTCACATTGAGGACAATGTGTAGTTCTAGTAAGGGAGGATCTTTCGGATTTCGATCTTGCCTTGCATTGTCTGTCTTCACGTAACCAACCCCGTATTCTATTCTACTAAAAATAGTAAAAATATGCCAAAATTTAAAAAATTTCAAAAATAGAATAAGTGTTTCGACACATAGTTTTGTCTTTTTAGGAATAAATTTTGACTTGATCGAGCATGTTGCGCTCTAGCTTGCCCCTTAACGTTTATAAATTTAAGCTTTTGCTAGTCTTTTATATAAGAAGCTTTAAAATGCGAATTCTAGCTTGAAAAGAGACCAAGAGTTTTTGCAAGCTTCCATGTTAACTTTAACTATGCTAACATGTTTTATTCGACTAAGCATTCCGCAATCTTTTATTCATTAAAGATTTTCAATTTGCAAAGGGAACTGATAAATGAATAGAGTTTTATATTAATTAGATGCTAAACATAGAAGTAGTTGAATCTTTAAGGGCTCATAAAGGTTAATTATGGCTTTTTTGCTCTCATCAACTTAATAAACGATATATAAGTGGTTGAATAAATAGAAAAAGTTACTTTAGGTTTTTGCGATTCTTAGTTTAAAATCACTATCGTAGAGATTCCTTCACTAGTGGAAAGTAAGGTACACCATGAGGTTTTGTCAGTGTTGTAAGGGAATAGACTCCCTGACCATGGTCGGGCTCGCATACGAAGTGGCAGTTGGTTAAAGACCACTAGACTTGAAATTTTGTCTAATAATAATAATTATGTAATAAACCGAAGCCGAAATAAGACCACTACCTCTTACCGGCTCACAACCGATGTGGTAGTCGTTTAAAGGGTGGAGGTAATAATAATAATAAAATTGTGGGCTGATAAAAGTTTACTGCATCTTGCCGGCTCACAACCGATGTTGTAGTCTTCTAAATAAGGCACATAGTAATAATCCGAGACTGATAAAAGTTTGTTGCATCTTGTCGGCTCACAACCGATGTTGCAGCCTTCTAAAAGGTCGAGGAAATTACCGAGGTCAAAATATGTTTGCTGCATCTTGCCGGCTCACAACCGATGTTGCAGCCTTCTAAAGGACCGAGGTTTAATAATGTTTCAATAATAACAATAATAAAGACAAATTTCGACTCTGGGGTTATCTAAAAAGGATAACCCCTAAATCGTGCAAAATTAGAACCTTAATGTGGACCTTATTTTCACCATATCGTCTCTTTAGGAAAGAATTTTAAACTAATTGTGGTCTAAACCGGGTTTACTTTATAAAAATAAGACATTAACTCATTTGTCACAAATAATAATAAGAATAAAACCTTTAGAGGATTTAGGAATAAGGGAGCGAAAAGTGTGCTTATGCACCACAATTACATTTTTAGTAGTGTTAGCATCTTAACTTATATTTAACAATGATTTTGTTTTAAGCTTGGTTTGGGGCAAGTGAAAAATCAAGAACGATGAATTTATCCTTTTAGTGTTTCTTATTCAGTGTAGTTATGATATGTATGAATAATAATAGTAAATACATAAAAATGGTTAAACGTGGGAGCTTTTCAAACTAATGATTTCTTAATGCTCTTTAGATGAGCACTTTTCTGACTTTTCAAGATGATTAGTCTAAAATGGTTTGAAATTTTGGTTTTCTAACTGTGTTTATAATATTGCGTGAGACACGCAATAGCTTAGTATGAGAGAGATTTTGGTATGTGGCTTAAATACACATACCATTTTACCTTAATTAAACAAAGCTAAAAAGACCAATAATGACCAATAAATAGAGAAAAATGAATTGTATTCGTTTGTATTATGAATTGTGTCTTGCAGGTAACGGATATTGCACAAAAGGACAAAAAATGAAGCAAAACGGACAAAACCGGGCCCTAGAATGAAAGAGTGTAAGGAAATCGAAGCCGAAGACGAATTTATTCTTGAGTCTTTAACCAAATCCAATCCCATCTAACCTTATCCATAAAAAAGTCCTAAAACCTTCCAACCGTTAATTCCAAAATCAATTCATTGTTAGTCCTTAATCTTAACTAACCCTAATCCCGTTAACACCTTTTTTATAAAAACTTACCGGCCCAAAAAATTATACCACTAACATCCAAGTTAAACTCTCTAGAAAATCCAGTCAACACATATATGTAACGGTCAAAAATGGTCAAAATTTACTGCATGTTTATCCCCTTTCCATACCATTCTTTTCTCCAATTTCATGACGACCAGGGTTAAAATTAAACCAAATCACACATTCGTATTGTTTCTAAAGGATTTGCTGACAACCGACTTGACAACATTGGGATCCACAGCTGAGCAATTCCCCAGCAATCCCATTAGTAGATTAAACGTGTATGCAATCTAACGGTTGAAAAGATGGGATCAATGATTAGATTCTAATCAAGGGTTGTGATTGAAGAATGGGGGAGCGTCCAGAGGGCTAGAAGCTTCGCTACACCCTTATAAATAAGAGGTCCTCACACACAGTATGGATCCCCCAAAAAAAATGGTAATTATAGGAGTACTTAGTTTACTAATTTGTAATTTTCTCTAAATTCCGGCCTTAATGTTCCTCTTTAATCTAATTTCATTTAAAAAGCCATTAAACATTTTCACTATTAATAAAAATTTAGTTTCCTTTAATTCGTTTGTTGAATTTAAGCTTTTTTACTTTTATGCAATTTTAATAAAAGGTGTTTGGATTTTACTTAAATAAGCTCATTAAGCTCTTATTACTAGTTAAGCTATCATTTATTCAGTTAAGCTTGCTTTAAGCTTAACTGGATAAGCAGTTTTCTTAAATCCACAAAAATTGATTGAATAAGCCAAATGGGATGATAAGCCAGAAAAGGAAGGGCTTATAGGCTTATTCAAAGCTTATTTTATAAGCTAGCTTCTTGATAAGCTCATTTGAGCATTTAAATCCTTGTTTAGAGCAAAGGATTAAGGTACATTTTTCCTTTTCTTACTTGTTAGCTTATTATCTATTTTTTTTGTCTGCTTATAATTATGCTTATCTGTGCTTATTAATGCTATTACATGCTTATTTTGCCTTTATCAGCTTATCATGTTAGTTTAAGAACTTAGTTTTATGTTAGCTCATTCATTTCTGTCCAATTTTTTAAAATAGCTTTTTAGATTAGCTTATCAATTAGTGCTTATCTCTGTAAAGTAGATGCTTATTTGTCCTTTATTGGCCTTACTCTATATCTGTTTTTATATATCTAAGATTAATTCAATTTTTTATATTAGCTTATCAACTTTTTATATATCTAAGCCATGGTTTTTATGATCAAACGCAGTTTATTATGCATCAATATACTTTGTTTTTGGATGATAGTTTGTGATTAGCATTGTTAAATCATTCTAGCTCATAAAGTAGAAAGTCCTTTTTTCTTGGTGTTAAATCTCTTTGGATGTCAATCCCAACTTATTTGGTTTCTTATTTTCATTTCTTATTGCTTATTAGGTGTAAGGTCTATAATCGTGTTTTAGTTTTTGAGTCTTTTTAATCTTAAATTTAAGCTTTAAAAAGTCACTTAATTCAAAAAGACCAAAGTAGTGTAGCTGTCATTTTCTTCTTGCTTTTTCTAGCTTATTTGTTAGGCATATCTGCTTAATTCCTGCTTATTTATGTCTTTAGGGTATAGGTGTTCAGTTGTTTTAAGCTTGTTAGAATTTTCTTTTAGCTTATTTGGTCTAAATTCTAGTTTAAAAAGTGTCAAAAATCTTTTAGAGTCCTCTTAGTGTCTATCTGTTTTAATGCTTTAAAATGCTTTTTAGCTTATGCTTTTTGCTGGTTACCTTGTTCTTTATGCTTATTAGGGTTAGGAATAAGTCTCTTCTAGCTTATTTAGGTTTTATAGTTGCTTATTAAAGTTTTAAAAAGCCCAAACAGATTTAGTTTAAAATTTATAAAGCCAAGCTGTCCCCTTTTTAATCGCCTTATTTCTAGCTTATAAATAAGTTCTGTTAAAAAGTTCTTTTCAAAAGTTGCTTATTTTAGCTTTAAGATCAGCTGTTTTAAAAAAAAAAAATAAAAAAAAATGTTTTATCAAAAAGAGAGGCCACAGGGGTAGAACATGTGACCTCAAATCACCTTTCACACTCAACACGCCTCAAGCACACACACACCACTCATCATAAATCTGCCCAGGGTCTTTTTCAAGTATTACTTACAACAATTTATCTGTTATATGCATTTTAGGTTTAAGCCATTCAGCCTATTTAGCTTATTTTACCAGCTTATTTCTACTGCTTATTTCAGGTTCTTATTTTTCCTAGAATCTTCATAGTTTAAAGTACTTTTCCTAATTTTTCCAGAATTTTAATAATTAGTTTTCTATTTTTAATAATTAATTTAGATTAAATCTGTTTTTAATTCATAATAAATAAAATAAAAACCAAAAAAATATAATTCTTTTTCTGAAAATTATTTTTAGTCATTTAGGATTTATAAAAATTTTAAATTGCATTTGGTAGGGGCTAAATATTGATATAACTTTTGCTTACATTATCGCATTTTAGGATTCCCGTTATCATTTTTAGCTTTAATTTTTAATTGTCTTAATAGTTACTTGCGTTTGCATGTTTTTATGCGTTTTCATTAGTAGAATTAGACACCAAATCAAAATCATTAAATATTAAAATCACGCGATCACAAACTTAACCGATTCTCAATTCGCACCTCGTCACGACTCGACTCGGGAAGGTTTTGAATTTTACTTTGGATAAAAGTAATCTTCTAGAATCCTCACGGAATACTTATTATTATACTATTATTGACTAATCCTTATACTATATATACGTATCGGGATGAACCAATTTTTGGTGCCGTTGTCGGGGAGGTATGTTCGATTTTCATGTTAACGTTTGAAGATTAGTTTTTGAAGACCTTTCCCCGTGAAGTTATCGTTTTTCATTTGTGATTATTTTCTTTTTATTATAAAACCATAAAAATTCAAAAATATTTTATTTTCTCAATTTTTTTTAAGTAATCAAAAATACCAAAAAACAAATATAACCAACAAAATCAACCGTTGTGTCACTTGTGAATTAGGCTCATATTTAGTTAACAAACAAAAGAGAGGTATAAGGAGGTTGATCCTATGATTTTTCAACGCGAAAAAGAAGGTTTTTAAAATGCTTCGCGCTTTACCCCGCTCCCCTCCCATCTTCTTTGTGCGTTATTCTAGGATAGCTGCTTGTGCACTATGGACTTTTGGTTAACCAAAAATACTTTTCTTTTATTTTCTTTATGTATTATTTGAAAAATCTATAAATATTCTCCTCTACCCTCTTATCCGTTTAATTCTTTCTCTTACCCCTCTCTATTGTTTAATTCTTATGGCGTCGCTCGACTATTGTTGTATCTGTAATGTTCGAATGAGTAATGATCGGATATTTTGTCGACCATGTATGTGTGAGCGGTGTAGAAGAGATTTTACGGATAGATTTTATTCAATAGGCTGTTTTGAATCTGGAAATGCATTCATTGATGATCTTCCGAATTCTTCTGACCACCCTCCACAACCCCAAACTCAATCTTTTTGAGTCAAATGGTGATCTAACACGAAGTTCCTTTTTATCCGCTAATCCGGATCCGTGTTAGCAATCAAAACGTTAGACATTAACTTTCCACAAATTTTCACCAAGTCTTCCACAATACTTTGTTGTACCCGTGTGGGGGTCCTTATATGAACTTTTCAATTTTGATTAATTTATCTTTGATGAGCCTTTTTGTGAAAACTGCGGGGGACCTCATATGAGTTTTTAGTGTCAACCAATGAACCAAAATTTCTATAATTCTAATTCTTCCGGTTTTGACCAATTTCAACCCCCGCAGTATCCCGTCAGTTCTCAACCTCCTGAGGAAAGTATCAAAGAATTTTTTGTAAACCACGCTCAAGAAATGATAACTACGGTACTGTCCGCTGTGAAAATAATGATTCAACAACATAAGCAGGAAGTTCAGAAAGAACAGAAGGAGCAGGCAACTTTTACGCCATATTGAAAGAATTCCTATTATTGACATGAATTGATGATAGTATACTATTCAACATATGGCATATTATAGAGAATATCCGTCTAATGCAATCACACCCGATTTACCAATCGAGGAACCTGATAACTCTCTAAATATGGGGGACGAGCATCTTAGCACTATTCCGGAAATGGAATCAGACGAAGTAATAAAGTCTAGTGTTGAGGACATTGTCCCAATCCCAAGTGAGTACAAGGGTATTTCTGACGATACGTGTGATGTGCCTTTTTGTGATAATTCTCCTCCTCTTGATGTTTTAAACAATCACTTTGAGATTTTCTTTGATTTTAACGACGATTATACTTCAAGTAATGATGATTCTTTTGAAAACATCGATTACGTTGAGGCATCACCTCCCGATTATGAGCTTGTCAGCTTATAGGAGGTGAAGGATGTTGCGAATTATATTTGAGTTGATAAAACAAAACACGAATGAAACAAGATAGAAACAAAAAGACCAAAGTCGTCATTGTAGGATTCTACAAGATGTAGAAGAAATAAAGATTTGGTCAAAAAAGAGATAATAATGAAGAGATAAAGAATTTTGGTCCAAACTAATTAATATCTTTTAAATAGTTTCCATATAAAATCTTGACCCAAGATTTGGTTCAAAAAAGAGATAAAGATGTAAGAGTAATTAAAGATTTGGTTCAAAACTCATTAATATCTTTTAAATAGTTTCCCATTAAAGACTTTGACATCCTTATGCTATAAAAAGGAGGTCTAGGCATATTGTTTTAGTATCCAGAAAAGTGTGTGTTCTCAATGAGAGTCGACTAAAACAAAACGTGTGTGTGTACACGTTTAGTTAGTTAGCATAGTTAGATTGTTAGTAGATGTGTTAATATACTTCTATGTATTAGTTAGTTTAAGGCCCCCCCCTCAAGGAATTCCATTTGATCATGGGATATAATGAATAAAGAAAACCTTGAAGTAACTTTGATTTCTGTTTTATTATTCTGCTATGCAAGTTTATTAATCATTGTTACTATATCCTAGATGAGTCTTAATAACGATCTAAGGGGTCATAAAGATCTCCACAATTGGTATCAGAGCCTCGTGGCTCTCGATATCTAGGATTGTTCAAGGTTTTTGTTGGTGTCGACTTTATGAAGAAAAGATGTGTCAAAGTTTTTGTTCTGGAAGGTTTTTGGTTTAAATGTTCCTAAAAGTTTCAAAGGCTCGTATTTTGGATTATTTGTTCAAATTGGTTACGAAGAAGGTTGTTTATGACCTATTTGAAGTTGAAGTGGAATTATTTGGGTTTGTGTTTTATCATACCTTTTTGGAGGAGGTAACTTGTTTGTGCGTATAATGTTGTGACGAAGACTTGACGAATCTAGCAAAGGTGTGTGATTTTTCTTATGGTGCTCAATGTTCACATTTGCTATCACTTTAGATATGTGTCTCATATATGAGGATTTTGTCAAGAGATTGTGATCGACTTATATTTTGGTCTTTGGTATGAGTTCGACGTCACGTGGATAAAACAAGATATAAGATAACACAAGTTTAGGTTTTTTTTTTTTGTTCACTTGAGCAGCAAGTTTGTTATAGCTTAATTTTTTCTTCATCAGTAATATTACATAGATCCTACAAATTGAAGATCAAGAAAAGGTTAACATATAGGTTTCAGGGGAAGCTAATGTTAAAATGATTCACATTTACATGCTAACATCAAGGTGAAGGTTTTTTTCTACTACTAGTCCATTATTAACTACTAAGCAGTATGAGTGTCTACTACTCCAAGGTTCATTTGTCTATTATCTTAATAGTGGGTAATTTTGAGGAGATAGAAGCTTGATTAGAAGTGTAATATTGTTCGTGGTTGTGAAGATCGAAGTTGCATACTTAGTCCCTGATTTGATATGACAAAAAGGGGGATGAAAATTTGATGATTTGCAACTAGTAGATCCTTGGTATGCTTAAGGGGAAGTTTTCCATTCGATATTAACTTCAGGGAAGTTTCCGTGCTTATTTAAGTTTTGTCATTACAACTAGGAGGAAGATTGTGCGAAATTATATTTGGTAGATAAAACAAAACACGAATGAAAACAAGATGGAAACAAAAGACCAAAGTCGTCATTTGTGGATTCCTACAAGATGTAGAAGAAAAAAAGATTTGGTCAAAAAGAGATAAAGATTGGTCAAACTAATAAATATGGCGATTTAAATAGTTTCCATGTAAATCCTTGACCAAGATTTGGTCAAAAAGAGATAAAAATGAAAGAGAATAGAGAGATTTGGTCAAACTTAAACTCATTAATATCTTTTAAATAGTTTTTCATGTAAAGCCTTGACTCTTATGCTATAAAAGGAGGTCTAGGCATATTGTTTAAGTACCAGAAAAGTTGTTTTCTCAATGAGAGTCGACTAAAACAAACTTGTGTGTACACGGTTTAGTTAGTGTAGCGATAGTTAGATAGTTTAGTAATGTGTTATAGACATCTATGTATTAGTTAGTTAGCCTCAGGATCATTTGATCTTGGGATATGAATGCATAAAGAAAACCTTGAAGTAAACTTTGATTTTTGTTTTATATTCCCGCTGTGCCACAGTTTATATAATCATTGTTTACTATAATCCTACATGAGTCTTAATAACGATCTAAGGGCCATTAAAGATATCCACAAACTTGTGGAGTCCCAAACTGAATAGATCCTGCAGCCTATAAAAGATGATACCAATAGTATAAATACAGTTTAGACTATGTAGAAACACTAACTATGAATATATGTGTTAATGCAGGATATTAACAACAAGTACTAAGAAGAACAATGAAAAACTAAATAATAATTTCTATTAATCTGCTTTGAGTGATTACAGATTACTAACTATGAGATATGATTTGTATGAGATATATTGAACTCGTCTCTAACTATGCCAAGAGGGATCCTTTTATAGACCAAGGATAAACCCTAACAGGCTTACAAAACGCGTAAAAGATAATACATATCTTTTCCTAAAATATCTCATACATATCTCTTAAACGGTACTAACTAATTTCTACTATCGGTACTAACTAACTGATCAGTACTTAACATTTTGTACTGTCAGTACTAACTATAACTATCAGTAACTAACTTTTAATACTGTCGGTAACTAAGTTAGGAAAACGTAATTCCAACAACCGACAATCCTCCCTTAACAAGATGTTGAACTCTTTTATAACTTCTTGTTTTCTTCCAATTATCTTTCTTTAAGCTCATATAGGAGTATCCAAACACTTAACATTTTCTTGACCTTTTAAACACTATCCATCTTTCAGCAGCAACTTTGTCTTCTCAGCAACACAACAACATCTTTTCAGCAACAATCCAACTAAGTTGGCTTTATAGCCGTTTGCTCTGGGATAGTTAACTCTTCATTTTAAAAACATGGTGAGTTACATACCATATAGTTTTTTGGTAAACTGTCAAACATCAACGAAATTGATTTTGTCTTTACCAAATACCGTTGCCTTGGACTAGTCCAATGCTTTCATTGCCAAATAACTGGGCATTTGATAAACCATAAGTATTTTTAGCAAACTATCATGCTATTCAACAGAATTTGATTAGTCCTTTACCAAGAACTGTTTGATTCTATGGACTAGCAACTTCTTCACAATAAAGCAAGTGATTTGAAAACCCTAACAATTTTAGGTAATTTTGGGGTTTTTCCAACCATAAAAACGGATTTGAGAAGTTCTTTACACCACAAGCCAGTTTGCTTATAGACTAGTCAGTCTTATGCTTTTAAGCATGGTGAACTGATGACCAATTGTTTTATGGTGGTTAGCCAACACACATAACCCCTTCTCAATTCCAACAACTCATTCTTCATCTAATCTGTTGCTTAATAAAGCTTATCAAATCAAGAGCAACATAACTTCCTCTTTAACTTCCAAACCAAGAATCAAGTAAAAAAAAAGCATCCCTTTACAACAATCTTTGATAGAGTATACCCTTCTTTCAACCACAAAGAATAACTATTCCACCCTCAACTCACAATATGCAGACTCCCACATGATCATACAACACCATGTGACAATCTTCCAATCTTGTTGACAACTCAAGAAGTCACTTTGTTCATTCGCCATCTGTTGAGGATTCCATTCATAATCTTCAGGTCTCAGACTAAAGAATCAATTTTCAAATCCATCTAATGTAACTTCTGAGAACTGATCCCTTATTAAGTCATACAGATGAAATAGATCTTGCCTATCAAAGATATAAAGTACCTCCATGAGATAGTTGAAAGCCCTAAAATTCCCATTGGCTTTATAGATAACAAGATAATCTCCATCTGGTGATGATACCTTATTTAATCTAGCAATAACTGATTTCTTCTCCATTATCTCACTATCTAAGATACTTTCAAATGTAACAATCTCAAGCACTTTTTTATGTCTACATCACTGTTAAACCAAATTGTTTTCCCCCTTGCCTTATCCTTTCAATCATTTTTGATATGACCTCCCTTTCTTTTCTTAGAACCTTCTTCTTCTTTATCTTCCTCCTTATCAATTCAATTCTTAGAGGAATCAATTCTTTTCATCATCTTTTTTGATCAGTCTTCATCTTCAGTAGAACCCATAGAATGGAAAATCTTCATCTGACCTTTTAATCTTTTCATACTAAATCTTGTATTTCCTCAAACTCTTGTTTTTCAAATCAGAATGCTTGAAGTTTCCTACATGCTTCACGGTAGGACATCATTTGATTTTCTCAGTTGATTCTTTGTAGGTGGTCTGTTCCTAATAGCCTTCTGATCTTTGTTGAGCCAAGGAATTTTCATTTGAGCAGCATATGTCATGAAGGGAATTTTTGCTCTTTCTTCATTGTAAATTGCTCTCCTTTCTTATTCTTTCAGCTTCTCCAGCAAGAAGCTAGTCAGCCCTCAATTCTGCCTTTATGTCATCATAATTTCTTATGAGAGCATCATTTTGTATCCGAGCTTCTTCAGCTAATTGGTTTCTTTTCTTCTTCATCTTCCCACCTTCTTGTACCTTCCTAGCCATTTCTCATAACTGTCAAGCTGTTAAAACTTCTTCCTCGAGCTTTTAGGAATACCTCAGATTCATCTTCCTCTTCTATTTTCTTCTTCCCTTTGTCTTTTGGATCAATCTTTGGAAGAGGCTTTAATGTCAAAAGTGATCTTGTTGAAGTAGGCCTAGGTCTTTTAGTTTCTTCAATATCCTTAAACTCTACACCTTTCTCCTTCTCTCTTGAAACTGCTTGGCTTGACTCATGTTGAGAAGAACTTGAGCTATTGTTTCATCATCTCTAAATATTGTAGAAGTAGGTGGTTGAGTAGTTTGGGTAGCCCTTTCTTCTTCAGTATGCTCATCAGTACCTTTACTTTGCTCATCAGTACCTTCATTTTGATCATCAGTACTAATCTTTTCTTGCCGTCGGTAACTAACTTTGGATCCGTCAGGTACTAACAATTGGTGCTGTCAGTACTAACTTCTCCTTTCAAGTACTAACTTTTTTGTTTGAGTCAGTACTAGTTAACATCTTCAGTACTAATACATCTTTAGCATTCCCTTCTCTTCATCACTACATCTCTTGACCCTCCCCTTAATCTTGAGCATCCCTCATTTCCATATAATCCAATAATCATCATGAATCCTCATCCAAATAGTGATCTTTATGGGACTGTAGGCTTCCCTTTGGGAAACTTCCTCCCTTGTTTGGATACAGACTCCTCTTGTGCAACCCATGTTCTTTGAGATTACTCTTTCTTGCTAATCTTTGCTTCAAGGAGACACTCTTCATCCATGCTTTGTGGTGTTTGACTACAGGTTTAGCTTGCTTCTTGAACTTTTTGATCTGTGCCTTTAAGTGTTGTATTTCCTTGGCTTGATCTGAAACCTGTGTACATAAAGAGATACAAAGATCATAGACACTTTGGAGTGTCATTTCACCCTCATTCCCTGAAAGGGATTTAATCACTGAGGAATGAAATACTCCAAGATTCCCACCAAACTTTTCTGGAAATAGAATCAGGAATGATAAGTAGAAGGTGAAGGTCTAGGGGATGGGTCAGTCTGTGGCTCAAAAGGTGCTTCACTAGAGTGAGGAGGAGATGGGTCAGTCTGTGACACAAGAGGTACTTCACTAGTTTGAGTAGGAGAGGGTGTAGGTTGTGCTTCAGATGGTCTTTCTGAAGGGGCACCCTCATCCTCAGTTGGTTGTACCAACATGGAAGCAAATAAAGGTGTGACATTCCCTGAAAAATGTTTACCCTTTTTAACCATGAAAGAAAAGACTTTACTTGTCAAAGCATTTACAGGAAAAATGATCTAAAGTACCAATTGTACATTGGCTAGAATGTTTTATCTAAAAAGATGGAAACAAAACGTGGGTACATGACAAACTTCTTCTTGCATCTAAATGTCTAAGCATAACCACAAAAATTAATTTAGAAAAATTATACTTCTGATTAGATGTTAAGCAAATGACAGCAGTGGCAATGTTAGTAGGAATTTGATCCCAAGAGGTGCTTTTTGAACTAAAACAAAGCTTTGTTAAATGTTAACACTGTTAAATCCCCCTCATACCCAATAAGCTGTATAGCATCAAAGATAGCCTGATTAGGTAGTGAGTCTATCCCATTAGCATCATCAAAAAGAAGATCACTTCTTATTGATGCCTTAGAGATAGACACAGGCTTGCCAGCTACTTTGGCAGTAATGTGCCTAACATTGTTGATTATTTTGGACTTAGCAGACAGTCCAAAACTGTTCAACAAATGTCGTATGAAACAACTGGAACTTACAGTGAGAGCAAGAAGAATGGAACTCGCGAAGAAAATCAATGATCTCATGAAACTCGGCATTCCCTTCAGTCTTCTCTAGATATGCGACCATATTATGCTTAGGACATGATTCAAGAACAACCATTGTATTTGAAAGAGTGATCGTCGTTGAGAGAGATATTAGGGCTTGTATAAACGAAAGTATTTGAGAGTGATTACGTAAGGTAACTGTGCAATTGAGATGGGTTTATATAGGTTTAGGAAACCTAATTTCAAGGAAACCGTTTCAATTTACACTTTGTACCCTTGGCGGTATTTTTCTTCAACGTCTCTATAGCGGTACAAACTTTGCCCAGCGGTACTAACTTTGCACTGTCGGTACTAACTGTTGCCAACCAAAGAATGAACAATGTAGGTAACAGGAGTGCTTCAGTACCATCAAAAACTCTTCTCAATGACTCTCTAAATCCCATCAAACCTCTTGAAATGCATCACCTATGGTTAACATGTTTCTTCATACTTAACACTGCATACAAACTATACAACACATCATATTGCCTCCCTTTAACCAATGCAGCTTATGGATTTATCATCCCAATAGAAACAACCAAGAACTGGAACCTGCTAACATCAAATGCCTTGGTTAGTAGATCAGCTACATTGTCATCAGTGTGGATTTTAAGCACCTGGATAAGTTTCTTCTCATAAGCATCTCTTATGAAGTGGTGCCTAATAGCAATATGCTTTGTTTTGGAATGATATACTGGATTCTTTACAATGCAAATGGTGCTTTCATTATCAATGTAGATCTTTGTGTTCATGAAGTTGAACCCATAGTCTAACATTTGATTTTGAATCTACAAAACTTGCCCACAACAGCTTGCAGCAACAACATATTCTGCCTCTGTAGTAGAAGTAGCCACAATGGTCTGCTTTTTACATTGCCAAGAAATAAGTCTCCTGCCAAGAAATTGACAACCTCTTGTTGTGGATTTCCTGTCAAGATTTGCTCCAGCATAGTCACTATCTGAGTAGGATTCTAGGTCAAATGAGGACACTCTAGGATACCAAAGACCCAGTTTGGGTTTGCCCTTTAGATACCTAAAAATTCTCTTGACAACACTTAGATGGGAGGACTTAGGAGTGACCTGAAACCTAGAACAGGCACAGACTGCAAACATAATATCAGGCCTAGAAGCAGTCAAGTACATTAAAGAACCAATCATAGACCTATAAAGATGGACATCCACATCACTGGCTTCCTCATCCTTGACTAAAGGCTTCCGATTCATAATAGGTGTACTAGCAGTCTAACATTGCAAAGTCAAACTTCTTTAGGATTTTTGCAACATATTTATCCTGACTTATAAAGATACCATCTGCTTTCTGTTTGACTTGTAATCCAAGAAAGAAAGTGAGCTCTCCCATTGAACTCATCTAAAATCTACTCTTCATTAATGCCTCAAATTCATCACACCAAGATTTCTTTGTAGACCCAAAGATGATATCATCCACATAAACTTGAACTAGTAGATATCATGTTTGTCCTTCTTTATAAAGAATTTTTGTCAATGGTTCCTCTTCTGTATCCACTTTGCAACAAGAAAGTAGATAAAGTATCATACCAGGCTCTGATGAGCTTGGTGTTAACCCATAGAGAGCTTTTAACCACTTTGTAAGACCTTTCTGAGGGATATTTAGTATCTAGAAAACCTGGTGGATAATAGAACATATACCTCCTCATCAATTTTCCATAAAGGAAGGCACTTTTCATATTCCATTTGGATAGACTATGAAGCCCCCCCCCGCCTATGTAAGAGCAAATGCTAAAAAAGATCCTAATGGCTTTCAATCCTTGCCACAGAGCAAAAACCTCAATCATAAACTATCCCTTCCTCTTGCCTATGTCCCTGAGCAACTACCTTGCTTTATTTCTGACAACAACTCCTCTCTCATCCTTCTTATTTCGATAAACCCACTTTGTGCCAATAGCCTTCTTCCCAAAAGGCAAATCTACAAGTATCCAAACTTTCTATATCTTGAACTGCAGCAATTCTTCTTGCATAGCATCAACCCAACTTTCATCTTCAAGTGCTTCTGAAATCTTTTTGGGTTCATTTTGAGACAGGAAACAAGCAAATAAACAATGCTGGAAGTCCTTATGATTATTTCTCCTTTGCTTTTGAACATAGCTAACAAAAGCATGGGCTCCAGAACTTTTATTCACTTTGCTTCTTGTTTGAACTGCTGAGGTTGGATCTCCTAGAATAAGAGCTGAAGGATGAGAAGAGATGATCCTTGATGTGGGAATAGGACTAACATTCACAACAGTTTCTAAGTTTGTGAAGTCAGCCACTGCACCCTCATCATCATAAGATGAATGAGTAAAAATACCATCAGTAAAATTTTGATAAATGTCCTCAAGTGGAGGTATTTCTGAGTCATCTTGTTCAGAGTGTTGGATCAAAGAGAGATAGTCCATTATGAGACAGGCAGTACTAACTGATGTACTAACAGTATTAACTAGGTTAGTACTGCTAGCTTTAGCTGGTGTGCTAACAGTACTAAAAATGTTAGTACTGCTAGCCTTAGCAGCTCCTGCTTGTATAACCAAATTCTTAGTTTCTTAAGCAAACTCCTTCTTGAGAACTTCAGCTGCCTTATTAGCATCCTTTTCTTGCCTCTTAAGTCTTTCAAGTTCATCCAAAAAGACTTGTTCTTCCTCTCTGAGACCTTCTCTCTTTGCATCTGTACTTTAAATCAGGAGTGATTGTTGAAGAATAATAAGACCCATATTGGAATTTTTTTTTTATTTTTTTACAAAGCAGTCTTGAGCAGATTCATCCTCTTTTTCAGAATCCCCTGCATCAATAATGTCTTCTGTACCTGCATTGTGATTAGCTTCTTGTGGACCTGCATGTTGGTTAGCTTGATTTTCTTATCTTACAGGTTGATAATTCATAGAATCAGTCAAATAATCAAGATCAAAAAGCCAAGTTGGTCCTTTCCCTGCAACATTTGGTTTATTCTCTAAAAAGGTGATGTGCAGGTTTTCTTCAACTCTCTTGGTGTCTAAACTGTATACCCTAAAAGCCTGCTTTATAGAGATAACCAACTAAAAACCCTTCAATCTGATTTTTCTAGCAAACTTGCCCAGGTGTCAATGGTATTCAATATGGTCACATGCACCCAAAAGTTACTTATGTAGCTTATATTGGATTTTACCCGATTTAAAGTTCATAAGTGTGTCCTTATATGAGGTCTTGGTTACTAAATACCCTATTTAGAAACATAACAAGCAGTACTAACTGCTTCAACCTAAAAAATGTTAGGTAAAAATGAAATCATCAACTGGTCCTAGCACCTCAATAAGGGTCATGTTCTTTTTCAGCAACTCCATTTTGTTATGGAGTTCTGGCATTACGATATTCCCCCTTGATCCCTTTTGCCCACAAAATTCAACAACATCATTGTTCTTGAATTCTGTACCATTATCACATCTAATACTTTTAACTTTTTGATTTAATTGGTTCTCAATTTATCTTATAAAGTCCTTAAGGATTCCACTAGTTTCATCCTTAGTTCTTAAGAAGAACACCCAACTAAACCTGCTAAAATCATCAGTGATAACTAGGCAATAAGTCTTATGGTTTAAGCTCCTTACAGATTGTAGGTCCAAACAAATCCATATGAAGAAGTTGTAAGGAGTGGCTAATAGAGCTCAATGATTTGGCCTTACAGGAGGCTTTGTGTTGCTTTCCTTTCTGACAAGCAACACAAGTGTGGTCATTTTGAAAAATCTTTAAAGGTAAACCTCTTACAAGGTTTCCCTTTACAAGTTGTTAAGTTTTTGAAGTTAACATGACCCAACTCCTATGACATTTGTTAGTATTCCCCCCCCATCAATTGTGGCCTTGCAATTAAACAAGCTAATCCTCCAGAAGGAACAATGTTCTCTAAATTGAAACTGTACATATTATTTTGTTTGGGATTTTAAGTAATACTTGATTTTCATCAAGGTAACTTAAATTCAGGAGACAAAACAAGACATTCAAGATCAGTAAACAGAACTGTTCTTTAGTCACACATTTGTGACACAGAAAAGAGATTGAAATGCTAAAGTTCTTTTACAAAGAACACATCCTCAAAATTTAACTTTCTTGTTTTTATTTTACCTTTACCAGTTATGTAACCTTTACTACCTCCAAAAGCAACAGGGCCACCATTAAAGTCTTGATATTCAGCAAGGTAGGCCTTGTTTCCAGTCATGTGCCTGGAACATCCACTATCAACAATTCCTTTATTCTTTAAAGCTCTATGTGGATAATCCTGCACATCAAATGAAAGAGATTAGATTCTCTTAGGGACCCAAACCTGTTTGGGCTTGAGTCTGCCTAGTGGATCTTTGAAGGTGTAACAATTTCTAAGACTGGATCCACCATTGTATTTGGAGATATTGTGCCAGTTGTATCTTTGCGGTCTCCAATTACAACCTGCTGAGGGCTTAACAGCAGTTTCCCTTTCCCCCCAACAGTACTAACTACATTTACCTTAGCAGTATTAACTTTTTGTTTTGAAAAATTTGTGCTAAGTACTGTTGTCTTTTTGAAATCCTTGGAGATGGTGAATTGATTGTTTTGTGAAAAACATTTGCTGGTCTAACTCTATTCACAATGGGCTTAACTGTATTAACTTTCATAGCAGTACTAGTTAGTACTGCCTGTCTGTTAAAACTTTGCCTAGCAGTACTAACATTTTTAGTACCGCTAGCTCTAGCAGTATTAACTGGAATTTTGCCAGTTCTAGTTAGTACTGCTGAAGGAAAAAATTGATTTTGTTTATTTACTCTTTGCACATTGTTCCAAGTTTGCCTTATCTCCCTTTGACTAGACTTTCTGTTCCACCCATTGTTTAATTCAGCTTTTCTAGCCATCCTCTTCTCATGGAAATCACAATCTCTGATTAAATGATTAAGCCTTCCACATACAAAACATGATTTTACAGTAAACCCATACCCAAAATCTTTCTTGTCAACTTTAGGTTTTTGACTATGTGTGAACTGATTCTTAACAGTTTCCCTAGGATTTTTTACTTGCTTGTTAGCAAAACTAGGTGTTCTTGTTTCTTTTGTTGGTATTGACACATACTCATCTTCACTATCTGATTCATAACTCCTCAATGATAGGGCCATTCAGACCAGACCTTAGTTGACATTCTACATTGGATACATTGATAATCTTTGGTTTAGACGCCACTATACTCCCATGAATCATGTCGGGAAGACCACCGACATATTTTTCAATTTTATCAGATTCTTTGGGAAACATCCTCCCTTACAACAAAGCCAATTCTTGAAAGCGTTAGGTATAACTTTTCAAGTCAGTACCCTTCACCTTCAGATCCCAAATCTTTATTTCTAGTTTCTTGATTTCATTTTGAGGACAGTATTTGTGAGTCGTCATTTTCATGAGTGTTTTCCAAGGCATACCGTAAGCGGCATCATGACCAACTGTTCTTGACATGGGTGTTCCACCATGTTAAAGTAACTGAATGGAGAGTGCAAGTAGAAAACTTAACTTGATTCTCTACTGTACAATTACTGATGTGTAAAACAGACTCCATTCTTTCAAACCAATGGAAAAAAAAAAGGGGAAAATAACCACAAATCCTTTTTTGTGCCTTGAAGTTTAATGTTGACATTTGAGAAAATTAGTGTAAGTACATTCACGGACAGTTTGTTTTGTCCTTCTAAAACTCGCTCCTGAAATATGGCTATCATTGCCATTCGTATTTCTGTCAGCATCACGTGCTACCAAAGCGGTAGTAACGCCTTGGTTAATCATTACCTGAAGCTGGGCATTAGTGACAGATGTGGTGTTGGTTATTTCTGGGTTTATGTTCGACCTCGTGGCTCTTTTTGGTGCTATTTTCTTCAATCACAAGATAATAAAATACCCGTTAGATTTCGTAAAATCATAACCATGACGTGACATATACACAATAAGTAAAGAGAGATTCACAAACACATAGTGGAAATATAGCAACAGAATTGAAGTATAACATGGTGTAGCTAAATTGACCTTCTTCCTAATAAATTCGACTAACAGACATGACATAATACCACCTTTCCATATATAATTAGAAAACATACATGATTGATTCAGATACAAAATGATCACAATGATTAGGTTACAAGATAAAAGAATATATACAACCTAAAGCATACTAGCCAGGAGTTACCCGTAATACTTAGTAGGCTATACAAAATAACTTGCCATAACATGATCTAGGAACTGCTACCAGCCTCCTCTGGTGTTTCTGGTTGTGCAGGACCTCTAGCTGGTCCCTGTTGCCTCTCAAACTCTGTCATCTGAGTTAGAAGTCTCTTCAACAGTCTCAATGCCTCTATGAATTACTCCTGTCTCCTGCGGTCTGCCGCCAGCATCTCTGTAATTGTCGCCTGTCTCCTGCAATCTACTGCATGTAGCTCTGTAATCATTGCCTGCTATGCTACCACCTGAGTACTTAACGACATAACCTCTGCACGTGTAAGGTCACTCGCATCCATAGATCGTCCCTAAGCCTCTCGAGACATCCTGGCCTCAGCCTCCATGAGCCTAGCAGTACAAGCATGTGCACGCCTATCCCTATAAAGCATGTTGAGCCGACCAGCCATCAGTTGTCACTTAGACTGCTCATCATCCAACCTTGTATAGATCTCGTATGTGTCTTGCCTAACCCTAGTGGTAAACTCTGTCATCCATCGACCATCTCTGTGTCATCAGTCGCTAGTGCCCCTGGCATGTCTACCAGCATCTCATCCTAAGTGTTGGTGATCCCATAACCGATATCTCTCTCTAGATCTCACATAATCTCCCTGTTTATGATAGCAAAAAAACCATAGTCCACCCTAAAACCTCCAGGAGGTCTAGCACTAGGGGCAGTCGAGCTCTCTTACCTCATATCTCGGACCGAGAGCGATACCTAACCTCTTCTAAGGCGATAAAGTAACCTCGGGTCTGTCTGCTCTACGATTAGTAGAGAGTAGATGCAAAGGTGGTGTCCCTGATGATGGTGCATCTAGTCTGGTGTGGGAGAGTATGATGGGTGGTGGTAATGGTAGTAAATGGGAAGTAGATGCAGCCTCAGCTCTCAGCTCGATAGCCCAACGAATGAATAGGATTAGCGGGTGGTGATGGAGATAATACATGTACTGGTGATGATACTGGTAGTGGTGGTGAGGTGTGAGTCCCAATCTGAATAGATCTCTGCAGCCTATTAAGGTTGATAGCCAAGATGTATAAATACAGTTTGACTATGCAGAAACAATGACTATGAATACTATGTGTTAATGCCGAATCTTAACACAAGTACTAAGAAGAACAATGAAAAACTAAATAATAATTTCTATTAATCTGCTTTGAATGATTACAGATTACTAACTAAAAGATATGATATGTATGAGATGTATTGAGCTCGTTTCTCTAAACATGCCAAGAGGGATCCTTTTATAGACTAAGGATAAACCCTAACAGGCTTACAAAACGCGTAAAAGATATTCAAAACTTTTCCTAAAATATCTCCTACATATCTCTTAAAACGGTACTAAACTAATTTCTACTATCTGTACTAGACTAACTAATCAGTACTTAACATTTAGTACTATAAATTACTAACTATAAATATCCAGTACTAACTATTAATACTGTCGGTACTAAGTTTGGATAACTTAATTCCTAACAATCCTCCCTTAAACATGAATGTTGAACTCTTTTAACTTCATGTTTCTTTAGATTTTCTTGAGTTCATAGAGGATGTATCCAAACACTTTAACATATCTTGATCTTTAAACACTATCCTCTTCAGCCGACAACTATGTTTCCTCAGCAACACAGCACATTTTTTTAGTCAACAAATCCAATAAGTTTAGCTTTGAAGTTTTTGGCAAACTACCAGCCATAAATGGTATTTGATGTTCCTTTACCAGAAGCCGATGCTCTGGAAGTTAACTCTACATTTTAAAAACATGGTGAGTTAATTCCACCAGTTTTTGGTAAACTTGTCAACCATCACCGGAGAAGGATTTTGTCCTTTACCAAATACCGTTTGCTTTTGGACTAGCCAATGCTTCATTGCCATAACATGGTGCATTGATAAACCATATATTTTTTAGCAAACTATCAGCTATTAACATATTTGAGTAGTCTTTACCAAGAACTGTTTGATCTTGGACTAGCCAACTCTTCACCATGAAGCAAGGTGAGTTGAAAACCCTACAATTTTTGGTAAATTGTCAACCATAAACGGATTTGAGAAGTCTTTACCACAAGCCGTTTGCTTATGGACTAGCCAGTTCTTATGCCTATTAAGCATGGTGAACTGATGACCATTTGTTGTGTGGTGGTTAGCCAACACTCAAACCCTTCTCAATTCCATCATTCTTCATCTATCTGCTGCTTAATAAATCTTATCAAATCAAGAGCAACAGAACTTTCTCTTTCAACTTCCAAACCAAGATCAAGCATCCTTTGTAATAAATCTTTTGATAGAGGATATCTTCTTTCAACCAACATGTGAATAACTATACCATCCTCAAATTCCAGTATGCAGACTCCACATGATTCATACAACCTCCATGTGACAATCTTCCAATCTTGTTGACCACTCCAAAAGTCACTTTGAACATTTCCTTCTGTTGAGGATTCCATCATAATCTTCAAGTCTCCCCAAAGAATCAATTCAAATCCATCTAATGTAACTTCTGAGAACTGCTCCCTCATCAAGTCATACAAATGAAATAGATCTTGCCTATCAAAGATATAAAGTACCTCCATGATATAGTTGAAACCCAAAAAATTTCCATTGGCTCTGTAGATAACAAGATAATCTCCATCTGGTGATGATACGTTGATTAATCTACCATCACGGATTTTCTTCTCCATTATCCTCATTGTCGTAAGACACTTCTCAATGTAACAATCTTTTAGGTATTTTTATTTTAATGTTCATAAACAACTGTCACACAGATTGGTTTCTTGCCTTATCCTTGCAATCATCTGATATGTCCTCCCTTCCTTTTCCTTGTACCTTCTTCTTCTTTATCTTCCTATTGACCATATTCATTCTTTAGAGTGAATTAATTCCTTTCTCATTATTCTTTTTGATCCAGTCTTCATCTTCAGCAGACCGACCAATAGAAATGAAATCTTTCATTGACCGCTAATTCTTCTCATACATAGCCTTGTATTTCCTCAACTTCTTGGTTTTTAAATTTAGAATCTTGAAGTTTCCTACAGGCTTCAAGTAGTCAACATTAGATTTCTCAGTTTGATTCTTTGTAGTGGTCTGTTCCTGATAGCTACTGATCTTAGTTACGCAAGGAATTTCCTTTGAGTAGCAATTGTGTCATGAAGGGATTTATGCTCTTTCTTCTACGGTAAAATTGCTCGTTGTTTCTTCTCTGAGCTTCTACATGCAAGAAGTCTATCCAGCCTCATTCTTGCTTTATGTCATCATAATTTCTAATGAGAGCTTCATTGGTTAGCTTTCTTCTTACAGCTAATCTTTTTCTTTCCTCTTCCTCACGTTTATCCCCACTCTTCTTGTATTTCCCTAGCCATTTTTTCATCACTGGCAAGCTGTTTAAACTTCTTCTCAGCTTCAGGAATACCATCAGACTCACTTTCAGATTCATCTTCCTCTTCTATTTTCTTTTTCCCTTTGTCTTTTGGATCAATCTTTGGAAGAGGCTTTAATGTCAAAAGTGATCTTGTTGAAGTAGGCCTAGGTCTTTCAGTTTCTTCAATATCCTTAAACTCTACACCTTTCTCCTTCTCTCTTGAAACTGCTTTGGCTTGACTCATATTGAGAAGAACCTGAGCTATTGTTTCATCATCTCCAAATATTGTAGAAGTAGGTGGTTGAGTAGTTTGAGTAGCACTTCCTTCTTTAGTATGATCATCAGTACCTTTACTTTGCTCATCAGTACCTTCATTTTGCTCATCGGTACTATCTTTCTACCTGTTGGTACTAACTTTGGATCCGTCAGTACTAACTATTGGTCTGTCAGTACTAACTTTCTCCTTGTCAGTACTAACCTTTTGTTGAGCAGTACTAAGTAAATCTTCAGTACTAAGTACATCTTCAGTATTCTCTTTCTCTTCATCCACTAGATCTCTTGTCCTCCCCACATCTTGAGTATCCTCAGTCTCCATATAATCCAATGTATCTTCAGGAATCTCATCAAATAGTTAATCTTTATGGACTGAAGGTTCACCTTTGGCAGACTTCCTCCCCTATTTGGATACAGACTCTCTTTGCGTCTATTATTTCTTTAAGGATCGCTTTCCTGCCAATCTGTGCTTCAAGGAGACACTCTTCATCCATGCTCTGTGGTGTGTTATTACAGGTTTGGCTTGCTTCTTGAGCTTCTTGATCTGTGCCTTCAAGTTTTGAATTTCCTTGGCTTGATCTGAAACCTGGGTACACAAAGAGATACAAAGATCATTAGACATTTGAGTGTCTTTCACCCTCATTCACCTGAAAGGATTTATCACTGGATGAACATGACCTCCATTGATTCCCACCTGAACTTTCTGGAATATAATCAGGAATAGTAGTTGAAGGTGAAGGTCTAGGGGATGGGTCAGTCTGTGGCTCAACAGGTGCTTCACTAGGGTAAGAAGGAGAGTGTGTAGGTTGTGCTTCAGATGGTCTTTCTGAAGGGGCACCCTCATCCTCAGTTGGTTGTACCAACATAGAAGCAGATAAAGGTGTGACTTTCCCTGAAAAATGTTTACCTTTTTAACCATAAAAGAAAAGACTTTACTTGTCAATGCATTTATAGGAAAATGATCTAAAGATACAGGTACATTTTCTAGCTGTTTATCTAAAAATATTGAAATAAAACGTAGGTACATGACAAACTTCTTCTTTGCATCTAAATGTCTAAGCATTCCATCAAAAATTAATTTAGAAAAATTATACTTCTGATTAGATGTTAAGCAAATGACAGCAGTGGCAATATTAGTGGGAATTTGATCCCAAGAGGTGCTTTTTGAATTAATACAATGATTCATTGTATGAAATAGAAACCTCAATTGGGGTGAAAACAAAGCATTGTTAAATGTTAACATAGTTAAATCCCCCTCATACCCCATAAGCTGTATAGCATCAAATATAGCCTGATTAGGGAGTGAGTCTATCCCATTAGCATCATCAAAAATAAGATCACTTCTTATTGATGCTTCAGAGATAGACACAGGCTTGCCAGCTACTTTGGCAGAAATGTGCCTAACATTTTTGATTATTTTGGACTTTGCAGACGTCCAAAACTGTTCAACAAATGTAGTAGAAACTACTGGACTTACAGTGAGAGCATGATGAATGGAACTGCGCGTAAGAAAATCAATGATCTCATGAAACTCGGCATTCCCATCAGTCTTCTCTAGATATGCAACCATATTGTGCTTAGGGCACGATTCAAGAACAGCCATTATATTCGAATAAGTGATCGTCGGTGAGAGAGAGATTAGGGCTTGTATAAACGAAAGTATATGAGAATGATTACGTAAGTTAACTGTGCAATTGAGATGGGTTTATATAGGTTTAGGAAACCTAATGCTAAGGAAATTGTTTCAATTTACACTTTGTACCCTTGGCGGTATTTTTTTGCAACATCTCTATAGCGGTACTAACTTTGCCCATCGGTACTAACTCTGCACTGTCAGTACTAACTGTTGCCAACCAAAGAATAAACAATGTAGGTAACAGTAGTGCTTCAGTATCATCAAAAACTCTTCTCAATGACTCTCTGATTCCCATTGAACTTCTTGAAATGCATCACTTCATACAAACTGTACAACATTTCATATTGCCTCCCTTTAACTAATGCAACTTATGGATTTATCATCCCAATAGAAACAACCAGGAACTGGAACCTGCTAACATCAAATGCCTTGGTTAGAAGATCAGCGACATTGTCATCAGTGTGGATTTTAAGCACCTGGATAAGTTTCTTCTCATAAGCATCCTTTATAAAGTGGTGCCTAATAGCAATATGCTTTGTTTTGGAATGATATACTGGATTCTTTACAATGCATATTGTGCTTTCATTATCAATGTAGATCTTTGTGTTCATGAAATTGAACCCATAGTCTAACATCTGATTTTGAATCCACAAAACTTGCCCACAACAGCTTGCAGCAGCAACATATTCTGCCTTTGTAGTAGAAGTAGCCACAATGGTCTGCTTTTTTGTTGGAAACACGAAAAGTGTCGGTCACTTCCAAAGTTGTAACAAGTCTTAGCTCGTAGTTAGTATAAGGATTAGATTAGTAATCTAGTCCGGCCCAAGGCCCATGGGTGGCCCAACTCCAGCCCATGGGCCGGCCATAGTAGTATTTATACACCCTCTCCTAGACTTGGAGAGGGTTGGTTGTTTTCATTAGTTAGTTGTTCACTTTGTTATCCATTCCATATTTCCATAATACACATTCATCCATTCCATCCAAGTTTCTCTAACAATCCAACCCACATCTCACTCATTGTTCTTGGTTGATTCATAAGATTACTAGTATTCTACACAATTCATGCGCGAATTGAGGGAAGACACCTTCTCCAGAAACAATAATAAGGATGCTCACGATCACATTGATCGGGTCCTCAGCATCGTTGGCTTATTCAATATTCCCGAAGTTTCTAAAGACGCGGTCATGCTCTGAGTTTTTTCCTTTACTTTTACCAGAGCCGCGAAGAGATGGTTGGACATACTCACCCCAGGAACTATCAATACCTAGGATCTCCTCAAAAAGGCCTTTATCCAAAGGTATTGCCCACCATCCAAGACCGCGAAGCAGCTTGAAGATATTCACAACTTCAAGCAAGAAGGTGACGAATCATTATACCAAGCCTAGGAGCGGTATAATGACCTGCTATACAAGTGTCATACTCACGACTTCAATAGTCATCAAAAAGTAAACATCTTATATAAAGGTTTGAACACTATGAACCGTCAATTGCTTGATTCGCAAGGGCCAATTCCTGGAATGACACCAGCCCAAGCTCTCACAGCAATTCAGACCATGGCTGACCATTCTCAAAAATGGCACGATGGAACGACAAGCAGAAATGTTGGAAGCAGCAGTAGCAGTGATGGACTAGATGCTCTAGTAAGCAAGATGGACAACCTGAGACGAGACATGAAGAAGCTAAAAGAAAGCGTTCATGCAATCCAAGTTGGATGTCAAATTTGCAAAGGACCCCACCTCGACAAAGATTGTCCCCTCAATGAGGAAGTAAAACATGTTAAAGATGTCAGATATGGAGAATTTGGACGCACAACGCCTTTCAATGGAAGTAATGGAGGAAATTTTTGTGTAGGACCACCTGGATATTACACTAAGACTGATAACCGTCCATCATATGGTGAAAGGAGATAAAGCTTAGAAGAACTATTAACTAAGCATCAAGAGGAATCTGCACAAAAAAGTACTGAAATGGAGGTGTGGATTAAGAAACTTCAAGAGAATGCCGAGATTAACACTAGGAACCAAAGCGCCTCACTTAAAAACTTAGAAACCCAGATCGAGCAATTAACCAAAGAACTCCACTCCAGGGTAACAAAATCTGAACAAACAAAGGTAGTAATTAGTAAACATGAGGGACCCTGCTCTCCAAAGAAAATTAAAAATCTCCACGGAATATCCTTCCTCTCTGATCCAGACTCTCAGGAAGAAAACACCAATGAGCAACTACCTCCAAAGTAATCTAATCCAGGACATTTCACACTCATCTGCACCATCGATAACTTTAACTTTTATGCTATGGCCGCTCTAGGAGCTAGTGTGAATGTTTTACCTAGGAATATTTTCGAATATTTAGAATTAACAAACCTTAGTAATTAACTATGTTAGTACTGCTAGCCTTAGCAGCTCCTGCTTGTATAAGCAAATTCTCAGTTTCTTGTGCAAACTCCTTCCTGAGAGCTTCAGCTTCATCATTAGCATCCTTTTCTTGCCTCTTAATCTTCAATTAATCTAAAAAGACTTGTTCTTTTACTTATCCAAACTTGTTTCTCATCTGTCTTCAAATCAGGATTTGGATTTGTAAAGAATAAGAATACCATATTGGCTAGTATAAAAGCAAGTCTTGACAGATTCATCTTCTTTTCCCAGGAACCCCTGCATCAATAATGTCTTTTATACCTTCATTTTTTGATTAGCATTCTTGTGACCTGCAAGATTGTTAGCTTGATTCTCCTGATCTTATAGTGTAATTCATAGAAGAGTTAAATAATCAAGATCAAAAAGCTAAGTTGGTCCTTTCCCCCTGCACATTTGGTTATTTCTAAAAGGAATGTGTAGGTTTTCTTCAACTCTCTTGGTTTCTAAATTGTATACCTTAAAAGCCTTGCTTTGTAGAGAATACCCAACTAAAAACCCATCATCTGAATTCCTATCAAACTTTCCCAGGTGGTCAATGGTATTCAAAATGGTTACATGGCATCCAAAAGGTCTTATATAACTTATGATTGGTATTTTACCAGTTATAAGTTCCATAAGTTGTCTATTATGAGGCTTGTCACTAATACCCCTATTTAGAACATAAACAAGCAGACTACTGCTATACAGCCCAAAAGTGTTAGGGTAAAAAATGAATCTGCAAGCATAGTCCTAGACAGCCACAATAAGGTCTTGTTTCTATCTTTCAGCAACTCCATTTTGTTTGTGGAGTTTTGGCATACTATATTCCCTATTGATATCGCCTTCAAAGGCCTCTAAATCTGAGCTTGAAAGCTCAATAAGCTCTTGGGAGCTTATTACCTCAATAGCTTCCAAAATCAATCTCAATTGAACATTTGTGAACTAAATTCAAATGAAAACAGTATTTAAGAGCTTATAACACGTTTTACACTGAATTTGAGCTTATTAACAAGAATAAGCTCAAAAGAGCTTATTGAGAGCTTATGAAGTAAAAATAGCTTAAATTTTCATTAAAACTGAGAATTACAAGTACATAAAAGAAAGTAGCTTAAAGACAATTAAACTATTTAAAAAAACTACACTGAAAACTACTTAAAAACTAACTGCTAGCCACAATGGCTTTACAAAGCTATATATAGGAAAAACGACTAGGGTCTTGCTCTTTTCTCTTCTTGCTGTTGTGCTTGTTTGTAGACACACAAAAGGGTTGTGTTTGTTGTGTGAGGGGAAAAACAAACAAATCCTGGCCTTCAATCTTTCTTGGGTCATCTTGGTCGTCGAAATAAGCTTTGGGAGATGTGGGATTGCCAACTTGGCAATCTCACAGCTGGGAAAGTTAGTGGAGGGGGAGGGAATGGTTTACCCATGGTGGTGGTGGTAGTCTACAGGGTAAAAACGGGTTAACACACCCGTGAGTTGTGTTTTTGGGGGGAAAAACAAAGGCGGGAAAAGAAGTTGTATAAAAAAGAGAGTGACAGGGTATAAGTTTGGAAGATTGGCACAAATGGTCCCTCTAGGTTATATCTTTCTTTGCACAATTCGTCCTTGTGGTTATATAACTTTGGGGACTTGGCAAAACAAGTCCCCAAGAGTTATATAACTCTTTGCAACATAAGTCCTTGGTGTATACAAGTTAGGGACTTTGGCAGTTTTAGCCCTTCTCTTCTTTTCTCTTATAAATATAAGTTTAGGGGTTTGGCATTTCAACCCTTAAACTTATATTTCTTGATGTGTTGACTTTTTGACTTGATTGACTTTTCGGCTTCGATTTGGCTTTGTCTTTCACAGTCTTTTCCATTCCGAGTCCGGTTTTGTCGTTTTGGCTTTGTTTTTCGTCCTTTTCTTAGTTATCCGTTCCTGCACAACACAATTAGCAAAACAAGCATATATTTGGCATTTTAAGTCTGTTTTTGGTTATTTTAGCTCGTTTTTAAAGGTAAAAGGTATGTGTAATTAAGCACATACCAGTCTTCCTAGTGGATCTTTGAAAGTGTAACCATTTCTAAGACTGGATCCACCATTGTATTTGGAGATATTGTGCCAGTTGTATCTTTGTGGTCTCCAATTACAACCTGCTGAGGGCTTAACAGCAGTTTCCCTTTTTCCCTCAACAGCACTAACTGCATTTACCTTAGCAGTATTAACTTTTTGTTTTGAAAAATTTGTGCTAAGTACTGTTGTCTTTTTGAAAGGCCTTGAAGATGGTGAATGAGTTTTGTGAAAAACATTTGCTGGTCTAACTCTATTCACAATGGGCTTAACAGTATTAACTTTCATAGCAGTTCTAGTTAGTACTGCTGAAGGAACAAATTGGTTTTGTTTATTCACTCTTTGCACATTGTTCCAAGTTTGCCTTATCTCCCTTTCACTAGACTTTCTGTTCCACCCATTGTTTAACTCAGCTTTTCTAGCCATCCTCTTCTCATGGAAATCACAATCTCTGATTAAATGATTAAGACTACCACATACAAAACATGCTCTTACAGTAAATCCATATCCCAACTCTTTCTTGTCAACTTTAGGTTTTTGACTATGTGTGAACTGATTCTTAACAGTTTCCCTAGGAGTTTTTACTTGCTGGTTAGCAAAACTAGGTGTTTCCTGTTCTTTTGTTGGTATTGACACATACTCATCTTCACTATCTGATTCATACTCCTCAATGATAGGAGCATCAGACCAGACCTTAGGTTGACATTCTACATTAGATTCATTGACAACTGGTTCAGACACTAATTCAGAAGGTTCTGTACTAATGTTAGATTCACAGGTATCAAATTCACTTGATTGGGATTCAGATTCACTAGGTTGAGTCTGTTTTGGACCATATGTAAATTGTGAGTAATCTACTTCAATATCAGGTCCAGAGGGCATATAATTCCCTGTCATGGGTGGGGGTACAACATGCATTCCACCTGCTGTAACAAACCTATCATACAAAGGTTGTTTTTCTAACTCACTCTCTTTATTCATAAAAACACTTTGTAACACTTCATTTTCATAGCTCAAAATACCATCATATCTGTGATCCCCATACCCAAGCCCAAACTTATCATTAGCACTCATTTGGGTATTAAGCATATAAGAAGTTTTTACCAAGATTTTTAAAGAAGTATGCCATTTTTGCTACTTTAGCTTTTAAAAATCTTCTTTTTTCTTTCATAGCTTCTGCCAAAAGTTCTTATGGTATTTAGAACTTCCTTTTTAATCATCTAAATCTATTTTCATAAATTTTATCTTTGTTCATAACCACGAGTTTCCTTGTTGATAAGCAACTAGTTATGCTTTCAACTTACCGTAGACCTTGAGTAACGCCTTTATTTCTATGCTTCGTCACTAAGTTGTTCTCTATGGCATCATACAATATTTTAACTTAGCATAAGACTCTTTACAAACCATTTAAACAAGATGGTTACCTCTGAGTCTGATTCTGAGTGTTTTGCAAAAGCCATCAAAGCAATGATCTTCATCTTCTTCCTGAGTGACTGGTCTAATATAACAACCATCTCCCCATCAATGTCATCGCAAGCTTTAGATCCCCTTCTTCCAGGTTCTCTGCACCCATCCTTATTTCCCAGAGTTCCAAGCATCTCACCTCCTATTATCTTTGATTTCCCTTGATTCTACAATCCTCAATTAAATGCCCAGTCTGTGGCAATTGTAGCATTCAACATTTGGGTTTTATCAAAAGCCAACTGGTTTCATATTGCATCAAAATTGAGCTTTCTACCAATCTTTTGTAAAACCCCTTTTTTCAATCTAATTGAAATCATTGGCAACTTGCCATTTCCATGTCCATTTCTTCTAAGTCATTTCATCAAGCTTTCAATCCTCATGATCCTGTTAAGGGCAACTTGAATGATTAAGCAAGCAAGGAGTATGAGATGTTTGGTCATGACCTATAGAATTTTGACCAGAAGTATTAGAAGCACTATAAGCGGTACTAACATCATTAGTACTGCTGGTGTTCTCAGAGACAAATGCTACATTTTGCGTGCTAGAGGATGATGCAGTAGAGCATTTTACATCATTCTCAAAGACTCTTAGATTATTATACAGATCATCAAAGCTAGACCTTGATCCAATCCTGGTTTGGTCCTCATAATAGGAAATCTGAGACCAGGCAGAAGAGTAGAGAACTAAGGAATTTTCTGATTTGCATCTCAGTAGATACAGCCTAACCCTGCTCCATGAATCTCTAATTGACTCAGAAGACTTTGGAACCTGTCATAGCCTTTATGAAGCCCTTCTGAGTTTGATACAGAATCCTTTAAACTATTGCTTCAAGATATACTTCTGCATCTTCTTGATTCGTTATATCCCACCAAACTAGATTTGAATGGCATTCTCCACATTTCTTTTTTGCATCAGTCCATCTTAAAATTTAGCAAGATGAAACTTCTGGTAAAGCCATACAAAGTGGTCCTTGCTTTTCTTTCTCTTTTCGTTTGGCTATAATTATCTTCTTATCAAAATTCTCGGAGGCAGAACTGTTGATTTTGTCCTTGGTATCTGTGGTGATTGATACAGACCATTCCCATTTTGAAAAACTTCCCAGATTGATAGTCGTATGGGCTAAAATAATGTTCCATTTTCATGGCCCATATATCATATTCACCTTTTTAAGAATAGGGAAGTTTGATGGTAGATACAGTAATGAGGATTGTTTGTGTTGGTGTTTGGGTAATGATTGATAGGTTTGAGGTGGTGGTGGTGGTGGATTTTCATCATGTGATTCCAGACATGTTAATTTGTTTGATTTAGAAGTTTAAACTGGATTTGTTATGTTCTTCTTATTTTAGATTTCTCACAGGCTTCTGAACCACTGTGAGTCCCAAACTAAATAGACGCTTATAGCCATGGAAAGGATTAATAACCACTAAGGATACCTTCCCACAATGATTATAGGAGAACAATGACTATGAACAACATAAAAGATATGTGGAATCTAACATATAATGATAAGAATAATAACCAATAACTATCTTTATATTGATCTGCAGAATGAATTACCGATTCCCTAACTAATGATAAGAGAGATGATATGCGTTGTAATTATGAGGGGGGGGGGGATGGATGCGATGTCTATTTTTGCGAACAGATGTGTCGGGGGGTAGGGATCGGGGGCTTGGATTAATGTTTAGGGGAGGGCGCGGAGAGGGTAGACGAGGGACGGGTGCGCCTTGACTTGTATGGCTTACATCTCCACTATCGTAGACTCTATAATGTTGTACCAGTGTCTGATACTATATGTACCTAATCAAGGCATATCAGTTTTCTCCTACTATATAGCATATCTCAATCATATCACTTACACGGTACTAACTATCACGAACAGTACTAACATTATGTACTGTTCCGGGGGTCCAAGATCTAATGCTCTGAAACTGGAGGAGGCGCTGGCGGATGACTGTGTGCGACGAACTAGTGACTAGATCGCGAAGTGGAGGGGGTACAGAACGTCGGTATAATGACGGAGCGTCTGTACGTTACGGGAGAATGGTACTGGAGGGAAGTACGCACAATTGCCCAACATCCATCCCTTGAAGACATGATTGTTTAACGCTTTTATATTCGCAGTACGTGGTTAGTCTATATAGAGTGTTGAGTGACACTTAACAGAACATAGGCAGGTGATGGAGAGTCTCACTGACACTAGAACAGTATGCATGAGGGAGGTCGTCTTTATCTTACCTATCTCGGTACTTCTCGCGAAACGCAGGTCTGACGAGCGTATATAGAGCACTTCACTACACTGATAGCTTGCGAAGCATCATTGTTCTTCTCACGCTCTAACCGGGATCACTTACATCGAGTGACATCACTATATATGCGGTATTCGCATTGCTTCCTCATAACTTTGGTTTTTACTTCAATGAGGATTTGAGGGAATCACATGTGTCTATTCCAACAATTAGGATGGGTTTGTACATATGATTTCGTCACCCTTGTTGGTCTATGACTAATGGTAAAGATTTACTAAGTCCCTATTCTTTAGCTTATTCGAGTTAAGGATCGAGCAATCACATATGTTAATTCTATTGTTATGGATGTGTATATGTGATGTGAGTCCCAAACTGAATAGAGCTTATAGCCTGATAAGGATTATAACCACTATGGATACTTCCACAATGATTATTGGAGAAACAATGACTATGAACACTTATATGTTATATGGAATCTAACATATAATGCTAAGAAGATTGACAATAACATTCTTAAATTGATCAGCAAAATGATTTACAGATCCTAAATTATGATAAAGATATTATACCGTGTGAGTGAGATATGAGATGTGTACTTTTCTAATGTCGTAGGGATCCTTTTATAGACCAAGGATAAACCCTAACTGACTTACAAAACGCGTAGAAGATAATGCTAATAATCAATACATATCTTTTCCTAATATATCTCAATCATATCTCAGAAACATACTAACTTCACGAACATACAAAAACATTTTGTACTGTCGGTACTAACTATTATAAACTAATACTAAGTACTAACTATAACCGTCGGTACTACCTATTACACTGTCGGTACTAAGTTAGGAAAACATAATTCCCAATAATCCTCCCTTAAACATGATTGTTGAACACTTTTAACTTCATGTTTCTCAGATTTTATCTTCTTAAGTTCATAAGATGTTCCAAACACTTGTAACATATCTTGAATCAATTAGACACAAACCATCTCCAACAGCCACTTTTGTCCTTACTCAGCAATACAGCAACATCTTTTCAGCAACATCTTTCCGGTACCCTTTATTATTCTTCATCATAACTATTGAGTTTTACTTAAATGAGGATTGATCAATCACGTGTTGTCCCTATTGCATCATTATGGATGTGTACATAGATTTTCGTCACCTTGTTGGTTTATGACTATTGTAAGGATTACTAATCATATTCTTTAATCTTATTCAAGTTAAGGATCGAGCAAATCACATATGTCAATTCCATTGTTATGGATTGTAAATGTAGATATGAAGTCCCACTCTGAATAGAACCTTATAGCCAGATAAGGATTAAACCACTATGGATACTTCCACAATGAGTTATGGATAAACAAATGACTATGAACACTTATATGTTTATGTGAATATAACATATAAGAGCTAAGAAGAATAAAATAAACTAGTTCATTATATTGATCTGCAAAAATTACAGATTCTAACTAATGAATAAGAGATATTATACGCGGTGAGTAAGATATGAGATTGTCTATTTTTCTAATGTCATAGGTCCTTTTATTGACCAAGAGATAAATCCTAACTGAATTACTAACGCTTAAAAGATAATCTCCATAATCAATGCATATCTTTTCCTAATATATTCAATCATCATCTTCTTAAACGGTGAACTAACGTCACGAACACTACTAACTATTTTGTACTGTCGGTTACTAACAATTACAAACTAATACTAATGGTACTAACAATAACCGGCGTACCACTATTCCTCTGTCGGTACTTAATTAGGAAAACACAATTCCCAACAATCATCCCTTAAACGGAATGTTGAACTCATTTTAACTTCATGTTTCTTTAGATATATCTTCTAAGTTCATAGGGATTGTATCCAAACACGTTTAACAATCTTGATCTTTTAGACACAATCCATCTCCAGCACAACTTTGTCTTCTTAGCAAAAAAAACAACATCTTTTCAGCAACATCATTCTATACTCCCTTTATTATTCTCCATCAAAACTTTTGGTTTTACTTAAGATGAGGGATTAAGCAATCACGTTGTGTCAATCCATCATTAAAGATTACATATGATTTCGTCGCCCTTGTTGGTTTATAACTATTGGTAAAGATTACTAATCCTATTCTTTAGCTTATTCGAGTTAAGGATCGTGCAATCGCATATGTCAATCATTGTTATGGAATGTGTATATGTGAAGTGAGCCCCAAACTGAATAGACCTTATAGCTTGAATAAGGATTATAACCACTATGGATACTTCCACAATGATTATAGGAGAAACAATGACTATGAACACTTATATGTTATGCGGAATCTAACATATAATGCTAAGAAGAATAACAATAACTATTCTTTATATTGATCTGCAGAATGATTAAACAGATTCCTAACTAATGATAAGAGATATGATACGCGTGTGAGTGAGATATGAGATGTCTATTTTTTTAATGTCCTAAGGATCCTTTTATAGACCAAGGATAAACCCTAATTGACTTACAAAACGCGTAGAAGATAATGCTCTTAATTCAAGTGCATACTTTTCCTAATATATCTCCATCATATCTCTTTAACAGGGTAAAACTAATAACACAAACAGTACTAACTATTTTGTCCTGTCGGTACTAACATTAGAAACTAATACTAACGGATACTAAACTAAAACCGTTCGGTTCTAACCTATTACACTGTCGAAACATAATTAGGAAAAACCCAAATCCCAACATGTGATTTTATCACCTTTTCTGGTAATATTGGTATCGATAGAGACTAGAAGAATGATCCAACACTTTAAACCATAACCCAATTTACCATTGTAGAATTGTGCACTCCATGCTTTAGTGGTGGAGATTTGTATCCATTGCCAACTTGTTATCTAATACTCGTCCAGACCCAGCCATTGAGTGAAATTAGTACAGGTTACCACATAGTATCTAGTTGAGTTATTTGAGTGTTTTCATCTTTCTATTTCGTGAGGTGTTTGGTGTGTACTAGTAATTAAACGAATACTTGCTTAAAGGTAAAAGTCCTTGACTTCATTGGAATATGCATTTTCATTAAGTTTTTCTAAGTCTACTTGATGAAAGTAGGATTCAAGTTGTGAGGATAATTGATGACATAGCCCGATCAATTCTAACCCGCCCTATCCCTTCCTGGTCACACCAAATAATATCTATTTTATAGCATCATTTATCCTATATAAATTGCCTATTTTGTATAATTATTGCACGAATTGGTACTTAATTGCTTATATTTGTTAAACACAGTAATTATGGAGTAATTGATGAAGTTTTGCTAAAAAGCATGCATTTTGAAACTTAAATGAAGAAATCTGAAGAGTTTTGTTCTGACAACCTATACGCCGTATCCATCAAGGAAGATACGGCGTATTTGTGCCTGCACTTCACAAGTAACTACGAAGATTTGAAGCCCTATACGCCATATCCAGGCCGTTTTTAAAAATTATTCTGTATGACGTCTTGAAGATCATGTGAAGAATATTTTGGAACATTATAATCGTGGTCTGATGTGTTTCAAAAGCTTTAAATTTATAAGACTGAAATTACCGGTATATTAAATGGAAACACACGGGTAAAAGTATAACCCACGTATGTAGTATAACATTTTAGGTAAGACCATGAAGTCCACAAGGATTTGATTTGTATTCTAATAATCGTAGTTAAAATAAACTGTAACTATTTTAAGATAAATGGTGATGGATTCATATGTGTTGAACTTTAATTGATGCTCATTAGGTAAGGCCATCAACAAAGTGCTTCTTGCCTTCAACTCTGCCCTTCTTTGTGCCTTCTTTTCAACAGTTGTAAGAGGGATAGCAGTTTCCTTACCATCAACAAGTTTTGTTACTATGGGTGCATTACCATTTTCTATGATCTCCCATAGAGTGTAATCAATACATTGTAGGTACTGCTCCATCCTCATCTTCCATAGATCATACTCTCCAGGTTAGAGTATGGGTAGCTTGATGGTTTGAGTAGTTTGAGAATCCATAGCCTCTTGAAAAAGTAGATCTTGTATGTAGTAGAGTTTCTTCTTATTCAAAGCTTCTCACAATCTTTAATACCACTTGTTGATCCCAATATAATAGATTTTGATATCTAAGACCTCCTTTTATACACCAAGGAGTCCTAACTGGCTTACAATATTTTCTTAAGTTATCATGATCTTCTAAACATATAACTGTATCTTTTACAAAAATATCTCATACTTATCCCGTAAGTAATCTTGATAAACAATCTTCATCTTTATCCTTTCTCTTGTCTTTATCCTTCTGACAGTGGAAACTCTTCTAGCAGCTCTAATCTTTCATCAGTTGTAACGAGCAGCATTAACTGTGTACAAGCAGTAGTAACTACTTAGAATATTTTCTTCATTCTTCATCAGCGGTACTAAGTTACACTAGAAGTACTAACTTTATGCTAACATATAACACCTCGTATTTTAGGTCATTGTATGACATTATGTAATTTACAATTTATTTTTAGGGTTTTACGCGTTTACTCTTAAGTTATTCTTGATAAACGTTCTTCATCTTTATCCTTTCTCTTGTCTTATTCTTCTGACAGTAGAATTTTTAGCAGTTGTAATCTTTCAACAGTTGTAACCAGCATCATTACTGTGTACAAGCAGTAATAACTAATTAGTAGGGGTGTTCAAAAAAACCGTGAAACCGACGAACCGAGCGAACCGCTCAAATCCGAAACTGAAAAAACCCGAAACCGAAGAAACCGAAACCGAAAAAAACCG
The DNA here is from genome assembly GCA_026074375.1 of Tanacetum coccineum. Lineage (NCBI taxonomy): Eukaryota > Viridiplantae > Streptophyta > Magnoliopsida > Asterales > Asteraceae > Tanacetum > Tanacetum coccineum. Next base: position 77,564 of record BQNB010000696.1, on the reverse strand, counting down.
AAACCAAAAAAACCCGCTTATAATGGTTCGGTTTCGGTTTTTACTTTTAGATATCCGCGGTTAACCGAACCGAACCGTGCATATTATACATGATTATTTTCTAACTAATATTCAAATAATTGTACAAGTATTAACCGATTATTGCAATACTTTTATTGTATAACGACTTTTTCGCTCGTAAAGTAAACATTTGTAAAAATCTATGTGTGAAAATTGATTAATGTGATCGTAATCTATAACGTCGAGTAATATTTTTTGTTAATACGTTATATATGAATATTTGAATGCAATTATTGTAACGAAATACTTAAGTTTTATATGACTTTTAAATTCAACGTCATTTAATTTTACTAGAAATACATTTTATGTTCTAGACTATGTTATTTTTTATACAGTTAAACTTTTATTAAAGTCAAAAACCGCCCCCCCCCCCCCCCCCCCCCCCCCCCCCCCCCCCCCCCCCCCCCCCCCCCCCCCCCCCCCAAACCGGTACCGTGACCCGAACCGCGGGTAACCGCTCACTTCGGGTACCCGCATGTCCGGTTACCCGCCTAGTACGGTTCGGCGACGGATAGTAATAGAATACCGCCCCGCGACGGATAGTTTATATCTTCCAACTACGAACCGAACCGACCGTGAACACACCTATATTGAATATTTTCTTCATTCTTCATCAGTTGTACTAAGTTAACTGTAGTACTAACTTTATGCAATAGTTGTAACTTTCTCAAGCAAGTACTTAACATATACAAAGCAGTACAAGTTACACTAACAGTAGTAACTTTTATTACTAGAAGTTTACTATTAGTAGTATTTCTTTGAGTCTCTGGAGTAAGTTTTAACTTCCATTAAGGTGTAGTTAATATTACTAGACAGTAGTTACTAACGTACTAAATACTTTGTATATTTTTCACTAATTATAACAAACGCACTAAGTTATGCTTAGCTAAGAGTACTCTCAACCTTTAGCAGCAGTAATCTTCCAACAGCTTAATAAGTCTTTTAATCCCAACATTAGGACTTTTACAACCAACGCTTCCAGGAGCTAGCATTGCTGTGTGACATGATGTTTCCTGAAGAGACTGACAAAAATTGAAAGGTATGTCGGTGGAATGCCCGACCTGATCTACTCAAGTGTTGTGGCATCGAAGCCGAAAACCATGCAGGAGGCTATTGAGATGGCGACTGAATTGATGGATAGGAGGATTAACACTTTGGCTGAGAGACAGGCAGAAAACAAGAGGAAGTTTGAAGACACTCCTCGATATAACCAAAACCAACAACCAAACAAAAGGCAGAACACAGGCAGGGCTTATACTGCCGGGAACGGTGACAAGAAATCGTATGAAGGGGCTAAACCTCTATGTCCCAAGTGTAACTTCAACCATTATGGTCCTTGTATACCAACATGCCCCGGATCCTTATTCCGCTGCGACCCATTTTGGGGGTGTTACATTAATACTGCTAGTATACAAGTTACTACTGTTAGTGTAACTTAGTACTGCTAGTATATGTTAATACTGCTTGAGTAAAGTTACAACTGTTAGCATAAAGTTAGTACTGCTAGTGTAACTTAGTACTGCTGATGAAGAATGAAGAAGATATTCTAAGTGGTTACTACTGCTTATACACAGTTAGTGCTGCTGGTATAAAAGTTAATGTTGCTGGTTACAACTGCTGAAAGATTACAACTGCTAGAAGAGTTTCTACTGTCAGAAGGATAAAGACAAGAGAAAGGATTAAGATGAAGATTGTTTATCAAGATTACTTACAGGATAAGTATGAGATATTTTTATAAAAGATATTTATATATTATTAAGTTAGAAGATTTGCAGTTATCTATTAGAATTATAGAAGATTTGTAGTTATCTTGTAAAGGAATCCTTGGTGTATAAAAGGAGATCCTAGGTTATGGTTATTGATACACATTCATACGTTTTTAATATATAGCTTCAAGGTTGTAAACCCTAGTACTACACATAGTACTCGTATTATTGATAATAATAATATTGGAGCTTTTTAGTGATATCATTGTTCATACAGTTTACTGTTTCATTAATATTCTTCTAAATATTAAAGAGTAGATTCCGCATACTCTTTAGTATTCATAAAGTTTCTACCATAGTTGTTTTGGTTCTATCCAAAGTAACTTAACCTTTACAAGCCAAGGAATCGATCTTAAGTTGGGATCAACAAGTGGTATCAGAGCTTGTGTTCTGAAACTTTGATCTAGAAGAAACTAACAAAGAGAACTCTTTACTCACAAGGAAGAGATGGATCTAGAAACTGCACAAACCACTACTACTGCAAAGTTGCCCATTCTCAAACAGGGTGATTTGATATGCGGAGGCTAAGGATTGAGCAATACTTTCAAGTACAAGACTATGCTCTATGGGATGTCATATAGAAAGGGAAAACTCATTCAATCTAGTTACTCAAACAACAACAAATGTTATGGTTGCCTCAAACTTCTACTTATACCAGGTCTGTAATATAAAGAAAAGTTCAAAAGAAGAACGATGTGAAGGCATAATGAAGTATGTTACTGATGGCACTCCTATTTGAAACATCTAATTGACATTTAATCAGTTACGGAGGATGCTAAGACTTTGTTGCTGCTATACAACCAATATTTGGTGGGTAATGAAGCCACAAAGAAAGATCAGAAGGACTCTTCTGAAGCAAATGTATGAGATCTTTAGTGCTCCAAGCATGAAGTCTCTTGACGCTATTTTCTAACAAGCTTCAGAAGTTGTAATGTCAGCCTGGGCTATCTTGGGTGGAAATATTTCCCAAGTAGATCCTCAATTGAATTTTTAGAGTTTGCCTTGAGTGGAATACGCCCTGCTGTGTCTGGAGGATATAAACCTTGATCTAGACACAATGAGCTTTTGATGATCTTTACAAAAATTTCAAGAATGGTTGAAGAAGAGGTTAAAAGAACTACAAGCTCAAGCTTAAGCTTAAGTTCTCAGAGTTATGGCTTTTGTGTCATCCCCTAGCAGTACTAATGAAGTTAATACTGCTTATGGAGTTAGTACTGCTAACACTCAAGTTAGCCCTAAAGCACTTAAGTTGGCATGCTCTACTCAAGTTAGTACTGCTAACTTAATGTGATGGACATGTTTATGCATTTTTTTGGCAGTCAACCAACGGGTCTCACTTGTTCTGAGGACCTTGAACATATCATGAAGATGACATTAGGAGAGATGGATTTAAAGTGTAGTTAGCATTGTTGTAGCATGAGGTCAAGAAGCGTTTTTTTTAGAAAACTAGTAGAATGCTCACATTATTTAATGGGAGTGACACAGCCAGATATGACAAGTCCAAAGTGGAGTGTTTTAACTGCCACGAGATGAGACACTTTGCAAGGGAATACAGAGGACCTAGGAACCAAGATAGTAGGAACTGGAATCAAGACAGCTCTAAAAGGACTGTAAATGTAGAAGAAACTTCTTCCAAAGCCATGGTGGCTATTGATGGAGCTGGTTTTGACTGGAGCTATATGGCAGATGATGAAGTCCCTACAAACATGGCTCTTATGGCTTTTTTAGACTCTGATGAATAAAGAAAAAATTGTTCCAAAACCTTTCTAAAAATCTTTGAAACTCTTAAAACTCAACTTGATGATTTCAGAATAGAGTTTAACAAATCTGAGTTCAATTGAGCTACTTATAAAAGACGGTTAGCATCTGTAGAAGAGCAACTTATCTTTTACAAAAATAATGAGGTTATTCTTTATGAGCAACTTGCTGTTTTTAAAAGAGATATCTCATATAAAGACTCAGAAATTAGTATGCTTAAAAGTGAGTTAGAAAAGCTTACTTATGCAAGAAAAGAAAGCAATCAACTTAAAATTGAAAATTTTGATAATGCTTCTAAGAGTCTGGACAAATTAATAGGGAGTCAAATACCTGACAAAAGTAGAAAGGGTGTGGAGTTTGTAAGCTATAATGCTGTTTCACCTCCCCCTATGGGGTTATTTTTACCCCCAAATCTTAATTTGTCCTACTCTAGTCTAGAGGAGTTCCAACAGCCAGTTTGAAGGCTTTTGGACCTAAGTCTAGTAAAGTGTTAGTGAGTTTTTCTCTATGAGGTTAGGGATGCCTAATGCCCCAATTGGTTCGAGGAGTTGGTGTCAGATGATAAGTTAGAGAAGAAAACTATTTTTCCTACTGTTGCTAAGATGGAATTTGTTAGACCTAAACAACAAAAAAACCCAGTTAGGAAACCAGTTAAGTATGCTGATTGTATAGTCCATAGTCCTAGGGAAATGCAAAAGAAAAACTGAATAATCGGAAGTATCAACAGATAGGAAGTTGACTTTGTGATTGTACAATAAAGTTGCTTTATCTTTGAAGTTTTGACCATGTGCAGGCTGACTGCAATTACCATCAAAGGGAAAAGGTGGTATTTGGGAATAATTATACAAGGGTTAATTATAATTATTTTGCTAAAAAAGAATCACCCTAAGTATCACAGGAAATGGGCCTCAGTCCACTTATTATGGTTAGGCCAGTTACTAACTGCTCATCACAAAACTACAGTTTTTTAGTGCGTAGACCAATGTACGTTTTTTAATCAGAAACAATCAACTATAAAGAGGCCCTATCAAAACAAGACACTACAGTAAATAACAAATATTTTAGCAAAAAGTTAATACTACAAAGGGTAATTTTATACTGTAGGCAAAAAGCATTAATACTGCTATGCCAAATCAAGCAGTAGTTAATTTTGTGAGGGCAAATCAGTTAATGCTGTCTGATAAGGCCTCAGCATGTTGGTTTTTGGAGACTACCCAATACTTAATAGTTCATCAATTTACTTTGTAGAGACACTAATTATGTTGATGCACATGGCAGATCAGTTCAGTAATGGCTTGGGTTCCTAAAGGAAACTAATTTTCTTATTTTTATATGTTCAGGGTCTTCCACAAAAAGAAATCAAGGCTATGTTGATAGTGGTTACTCAAAGGCACAATCATGACAGGGCAATGTCCTATCTCTCAGTAATTAAGGAATTTGATGGTAGGTTATGTTACCTTTAGGGGGAGGAGCCAAAAGGAGGAAAATTACTGGTCAAGGAACTTTGAAAATTGGTTAAGCTTGATTTTGAGGTTGTGTACTTTGTCAAGGAGTTACAGTTTATACCTTTTTAGTGTTTGTTAGTCTTGTTTATCTTGAATCATACATTATCAATCATGGAAGATCTTAGTGAGAATAATAGTGTGAGGGAAGTATTCAATTTTAAATGTTATAATAAGGGAAAAGGAAAATGTTTATTTACAAAAAGATATCACCCTCTTTATGGATGATTAGTGGGGTATTCTATAGGAGAGATGGAGCTTCCCTTCCTTAATTTTTCACTTCTAGTCCCTAATCTTTTGGTAATTATGTCTTTCTTTCTTTTGCATAATAGACCTTATTACAAGCTACTTTTAGTACTAAACAAAATATTAAGACTATTGGAAAGATAATGCCCCAATAAAGTCAACAAGTCAAAGTCGAAGCCGAGAAACCGATGAAATATTAAAATGGGTCACCCTGTAACATCTGATGGGTCGGGTCAACCCATTGTATACATATTGAAGGCATTATAAAAGTTCCAATCCTTTATATAACAAAATATGGCCCAATTCCTTTTTTATAATATCCTGGCCCAAATATAGTTAACTAGGCCTAACCACACTTTAAACTAACCGTTTTTAAACCCAAAACCTTTTAACCTTAATCTGTTAGGCCTTTTGGACGATGGTTGCAAACACCCTATACTCTTTTAGGGACTGAAATTGCCAAATCACAAAGCACTTATATCACAACAAGGACTTATCTTGCAATAACAACAACTCAACATGGTGGCGATTTTGCCATTTCCCGAAAATTTCACTTAGTTAAAAACAAAACAAATTTACCCGCCAATACCCTGCACCCATTAGTACTATTCCTCTGTCTTTATCCCCTCAAACCCTGCAACTACAAAACAAACCATCACCATCCCTCTTATCCCCACCCCACATGGGTTGATGCCACCTTGGAATACCCTTTAAAGACTATTGCTAAGAAAATGACAACAAGATCAAGGGTTGTGATATCAGGATTGGGCCCACCAAGAAATTGATGGTTGAGATAACTCGGCAGTTTACTCACACAACAAACACAGCTTTGATTCTCTCTCTATGAAGAAACACAAGTGAAGCTCAAGACTTTTAGTATAAATAGTAGGTCATTTGTAGCTTTTTCCCTTTGTCGAATTTTGTTTAAGTCAAAAGCTTGTAAATCTAGAATTTGTACCAAATTTTAATATATTGTAATTTGACTTTTCTGTTCATTTAAAATATCTGTCTTTTAATACTTACATTTTATTTAATGAAATTTACAATTTTTCTTTTAATTCTTGTCATTTAAACTCATTGTCTTTTAAATACTTGTTTCTAAGCTCTTGTATAAGCTTTTAAGCATTTGAAAGCTTATATAAGCTCTTATTTCATTTTCTATCAAAAAATTCAAAAAAAATCAAAAAAAAATCACAAGAATTTGTCAAGAACACAAAGGAGCATGGTAAATCTTGGATGGCCATGGGTTTAGTGCTTCTTGGGAAGCTATAGGATTGGTTATAATCTTTTTGAGAGCTTATTTCATTGCCATAAGCATAGGACCTTTGTAAGTTTCCATTTTTCATATTTTGCTTATTTTACTGTAACAGTGCTTATCTTTGCTTACTTTCTGCTTTTTCTTGCTTATTTTATGTTTTTCATGCTTACTCTTCTTTGATTTATGCTTATGTCTTTTATTTAAGTTTACCTTGATTTTGTCCTTATTTGTCCTTCTATATTGCTTCTTATTATCTGATTAATTTAGTGCTTAATTATTGTTTCTTTTTGCTTATTATTGCTTAACTTTGCATACTTATTATCCGTTTTCCAAAATATTTGCTTAAATCAGCCCAAATCAGCCTTAAAAAGTGATTTCCAATCTTAAAGGGGTGTTTGGCACTAGGTGTTAAAGTGGGCAAATTTGTGTTAAAATCCTTTTTGGTCATGTGGTGAACTTTAAACAGCCTATTTTAGTAATTGATTCCTTTTTCTTTAAACAGTTTTAAGTCTAAATACTTGCTTTTAAGGTTTTTCTATTAGGTTCTTTAAACTGTTGGACCAAAACAGTTTCTAAGAGCTTATTTGATTAAGCCTTCAAATTCATCTTTTTAATGTTGTTTTAGAGTACCTTTTAGTGTCTTAGTTCAGTAGATTAAGTGTCATTAGTTTTACTTGAGTTTTATCAAAGGTTGTCTCAAATTGTATTAAGTCTTTTCTTTAAAACAAAAATAGTCATTTTCAAATCCAACTTAGGGTAAGTTAAAATTGGTTTTAGGTTTGAATTCTTGAGCATAATAATTGGAGGTTAGTTCCATTTTGTTTTAAACTTGTTTTTCCAATTGAGTTATTTTCTAGCTTATTTTATAGGTTGCAATAGCCAATTTTTTTTAGAAAACCAAAAAAATCAGCATATGCTGATGTGGACAGCCCTTTTCCCTTAACTTTTTCTTGGCTTGTCTTTGTTTCAAATCAATTTTTTTGCTATTTTTTGTCTCTTATAGCACCCTTGATAAGCTTAAAAGCCCCTATAGCCTTATTATGCCATAAGGTCCCTTTAGGGCTTAAAATTATGCCCCAAAAGTTGTCCCTAAGGTTGTTTGCCTGCTGTTTTGCCCCACTTTGCTTATTTGCTAATTTTTGCTTTTCTGCTAGTTTTTGTGTGCTTATTTTTAATTAGGCTAGCTTATTAGGTATAGTGTGATATCTTAGTTTTCTTATTTTGTCTAAAATTAGCATAATAGTTAAGCTTTTATAAGACTTAGTGTAATAAGTAAAACTGTTAGCTTATTTGCCTTATTTTCCAGCTTATTTTTAAGTTACAAAAAATTTGTCTTTTTTAAAGTAGCTTAATTTTCTCTGTTTTATAAGTTTTGTTTTTAAGTTTTACCAAAAAGGGAGGCCAAGGATTCGAACCCTGGACCTCCCCTTTGTCACATACACGTCCCCAAGCAAACACACACTAACCAGCGGCACCAGCAGGGCCATCTGGTTAGTTTGTGCGTTTTTTTATTTATATACCTTTTTTTTCTAGTTTTAACTATAAGCCATATTTTGCCTATAGCAGCTTATTTATAAGCTAACATAGCTGTCTTTTCCAGCTTTTATTTTCCAATCCCAGCATAGCTTAATCTATTTATAGTATTTTCAGATTTTTTCCAATTAAGTTTAGTATTTTTGATTTATATTTTTCTTTTCAAAACTGATTTTAATTCATAAAAAAATTAAAAAAATGTCAAAAAAATATAATTCTTTTTTTGAAAATTTTCTTTTATCAAATAGCACCACGAAAAATAAATTTGCTTTCGTAGGGTTAAAATTTCAGATTTTCATTTTTTAAAGAACGAGATTCGGGTCGTTCGTGTTTTTAGTTTGACAAATCACTTTTAACTTTCGTTGTTAGGGTTTCCTTATTCGTTTTTTTTGCATTTTAAATTGTAGAAATTAGAAAAAAACCCAATCCAAAAAATCTTTTTAACATTCAAAATACGCGATCACAAAACGTTCTCGATTTTTCAATTTGAACCACGTTGGGAAACGGGGCCGGGGGATTTTTGAAATTCCTTTGAGTCAAAAGGAATTGATTTGAATCTTTGGAATTCTTATTATACTTATATTAATAATTGATTTATATCCAATCTAAAAGTTGGTTACCCTTTTTGGCACCGTTGCCGCGGAGGTTGTAATCGTTATCGTTGTTTGTAAGATTAGTTTTGAGATATCTTCCTCGTGAAGTTATTATTCCCATTTGTGAATATTTTCTTTATTAAAAATATAAAAAAATACAAAAATATTTTTCATTTTCTTTTATTAGTATTTGTATAAGATAAAAAAATCAAGAAAAATCAAAAACATAAAAAGTTATCCTTAATCAAGAAATAAAATCTTCAATATAATGCTTGCATCTTGAGCATTATCATAAAAAGTTCCGAATCAAATGATTTAAAACTTGCCTTTGTGTCACTAGCGGCGTACGGCTCACCTTTAAAAGTTTAACAAACTATAAGAGGGGTATAAGGAGGGTTGTTCCGACGAACTACGACCCTAAAGGAGAAGGTTTATATTAGCTTGCGCTTTCTAATCCTCCGCTCCTTTGTGCGTTTTCTTTTAAGAGCTACCGTGAAAGTTGCGATTATTGGTTTAAGTTATTCGATCTCGTTTTGTCCATTAAAATAAATTGTATTGAAAAACCAAATTTTTTTTTATTTTCTCTAAATTTCTTTTTAGTGCATGCGCACTCATTCTTCTTCTAATCTCCTTAGTAATTCTTCTTCTAATCCAACCACTTCAAACCCGAAACGTCGTAACCGTAGACGTTCAAAAAAACCTTTTTCTCTGATTTATCCCAGTAGTTATGATGGACGATAACGTACTATGCGGAATTGCTTCCTGTGCACCCACGAGGTGTTATGCGGACGGCAATCTATGGTTCACTACATTCTTGCTGAGATTTCGTTGCTCAAGCATAGGTCTATTATTGTGACTTCGGACCAATTCTTCGACCTTGGTGAGAAAGACATTCCTCATTGGACACATCCGTTTGTTTAACTAATTAAATACCACATCAAATCAAGGATGTGCCGAACTCGGCGATTAAGCTTATGCTTTTTCCTTTCTCTCTTCGGGGCAGCCCGTCGTTGCTTGAAAAAGAACCCCGCGTGTATTGTTCACTTTGGAAATGATCTAGTTTCCAAATTCATTAATGAATTCTTTCTCGCAGAACGGACAATCTCCAAAATGAGATTTTAACTTTCACAAAAGTTGGATTGAGTCATTTCATGAACGGCGTTGGACGATACAAAGTTCTCTTTGTGCGTGTCATCATCATGTTTCAGATTTGCACCAACTTGTTACTTTCTACAAATGCCTTTAACTAGGCGACCAAGAGTTCCTTCGCATTCTGCTGCGGTGGCAATTTTTGGAAAGAATACTCAAGATATGTTGGACGATTATCGAAAACAAATCCAAAGTTCGTAATTCATGAAACAAATCGATTGTTTCTCAAGTGAAATCAAGTGATGGTAATTTCTTCTTCTCCGATTAGCCAAATCACTCATTGCAGTAAATCAGCAAACGGTCGATTTCACGTGTTGTGGAACTTACGCCATGACGGCTATTCTTAAATATTTCAAGCTACCCACGCTCAGCTTCGTAAGTCGGTTGAGGCGATTTGTGTTAGGTGCTGTGGGTTCCTCATTCCTTATTATCTGTGTCTCGCCGCGATGCAAACACTTCCGCGAGTATCGGGATCATATTAAAGGATACGTTGCAGCAGCGCGTGGTAACTAAATCAGGGTAATTGCCGGTTATGGACCTCCAGGTTGTGGTTAATAAACAAAGACCACCGGGTTTTGTTCAACAAAACGGGCAAAATAATCAAAACCGGTTTAGCCAACCTCAAGGATATAACCGAGGAAACAATTTCAATCAAAATGCAACTTATCAAGCTCAAATTCAACAAAACCAAAGTGTTCCTTTAAGTGAGTTGGAAAAATTTAAGAAAATAAATGATGTTAATATGAAAGCATGCCAACTTCAAATTAAACAATTAAAAAACGAGTTAAGGAAGTGAAATGCAAAATTCAATTCAAGCTATCAATGACAAATCAAACAATCGAGCTTAAGAACTTGATGGCTAGTTTTTTCCAAAATGAACACCGCCTTTCTAACGCGGGTTGGGATTTCTCCTAGCAACACCGTTGCTAACCCGAAAGGTGAATTGAAAGCCATCACCACTCGAAGTGGTCTTGTTCTTGATGGACCTACCGTTCCAATGCCTCCTCCATTCATTAATCCGGAGGAGGATGAACGTGTAGAGGAGACATTAACGAACCCGGAACATGGTGAGTTTACCATTAAGGTCCCACCTCCTCTTGTCCAAAAATATAAACCTCCTTCTCAAAGAAATTATGTGGTTTACCAAAGGGATCCTCGTTACCCTCATATCCCTTATCCATCAAGAATGAACCAAGAAAAACGGAAAGAAAAAGATGAAGTCCAAATCCACAAATTTTGGCAAATGTTTAAACAACTTCACATCAATATCTCTCTTGCCGATGCTTTGATTCTAATCCTGAAATATAAAAAGATTCTTAAAGCTCTCCTTTCCAACAAAGAGAAACTTATAGAATCGACAAATACACCCCTTAATGAAAATTGCTCAGCGATTATCCTTAAGATGTTACCCGAAAAACTAGGTGACCCTAGGAAATTTCTCATTCCGTGTGGTTTTAGTGAGCTCAAGTGAAAGGCCCTAGCCGATCTAGGTGCTAGCATCAACTTGATGCCACTCTCGGTGTGGAAAAAGTTAGGTTTACCCGAGCTTATTTCCACCCAAATGACTCTTGAACTTGCTAATCGTGCAATTTATACACCGGAAGGAATTGCAAGAGATGTCTTTGTTCCGGTTGGAAAGTTCATATTCTCCGCTGATTTTGTCATCGTTGATTATGAAAGCGATCCTCGTGTCCCCCTCATCTTGGGAAGACCTTTCTTACAGACCGCTCGTGCTTTGATTGACGTTCATGGAGAAGAAATGATTCTCCATGATGGTAATGAAAGATTAACCTTAAATATGAGACATGACACTTCAAGCTATTCAACCCAACCTCATCAAGAATCAATCAACATGATTGATGTTTATAATGTTTTACATGAGAAAATTCTTGAAGATTTGTTTGTAACAAATCATTCAGGTGGCAATCCCACTTCTTCTCTCACTTCTCATACCGACTTAACTTCACCGGAAGTTAATGATGACATCTTTAATCCGGAGGGAGACATTATTGAGAACTTACTAAATCTTGATAAAACCAAAGATCTCCCTCCATATCATGATAATCCATTGAGTGGCAATCCCACTTCGATTTCAGAACCCGTGACCAAGTCTTCTTCTTCCCCCACAATTAATTCCTTCGAAGAAAGTGATTTAATTTGGGAAGAATTCGAAGCTTATCTCGCAAGTGATTCATTTCCACCGGGAAATGATGACCTTCCCTTTGATATCTAATCCGATCTTCGAGAAATAGAGTATCTGCTTAACCATGATCCTATCAAGGAAATAGATTCTATTCTCGAAAATTTGGTTGATAAAAATTCTTTTGATGACAATCTTACCATGATCCTATCAAGGAAATGGATTCTATTCTTGAAGATTCGGTTGATAAAAATTCTTTTGATGACAATCTTATTGATACAATTTCTGAGATGTTCACCGATGAACATGCTCTTGATTACTCATCCCCACCATTATGGGATGATTATGATGATGAACTTTTTGATCTTGAGACCGTTAATGATAATACTTATGATGATCCTTTTGACTCCAAGGAAGAGAAAATCAAAGATTCTAAAATCTTGATTGATGAACTTGATCCACCTGGATCAAGTGATTTCCTTCCTTTTCCCGAGTGTGACTTAGTTTTCTATGAGGATTTTTCCGAGGTTGATGCTTTGTCTTCGACCAACAACGAGGACAAGGTATTTAATCCGGGTATACTCATTCATAAGAGCCATTTTAAAGTCACCAACTGTGTAACACCAAAAAAGAATGTAAAGAAGCTATCCTCATCTAATGCTTCTTTAATTCTTGAGGATTTAGATCCTCCTCTTTCTCCTTATGAACTTCCTTTCTAAAAAGAAGTTCTCGGGCTCAAAACTCTACTCTCGTTTTCATCCGAAAATAAGGAAAAAGTTTTTAACCTCGGGATTCTCACTTCTAAAAGAGTTCATACTTCTCTTCTCCCGGAATTATCTCATCGGGGCTCTAAAGCTTTCAAAGTCATTAAAATTTTTGAAAGATCGATGGAGATTTTTCCTTGCTCTTATAGAGAGGACATCCGTGTTTTGGATGTTCCGTGTCTCCATTTCTATCCCCCTTGACCAGCTCAAGTATGAGGGGATCGGGTCAAGCTAAGTGACCTTAAACAAGCGCTTCATGGGTGGCAACCCATGCTTATCCTAGTATAATCGTAGTAGTAGTATGCTAGCTTAATAGTAATGAATAAGTGTTTTTTTTGTGAGGAGGCTCGCCTCTTCCATTATCCGTGTTTGTGTTTTGTGGTTTAATGTCCAGGATTTCCTAGATTTTTAAAGCCTCTCGTGTTCTCGGTTTTGTCCTTCATTCACTCGAGCTTCACATCCTCAGCTTCATTTTAGGAATCCAATATCCAAATCTTATCGACTAACGTTTATCTTTAAGCATACTTAATAAACGGCTTAGGATTTACGTAGAGACCCTTCTTAAAACATTGAGGACAATGTTTAGTTCTAGTATGGGGGGATCTATCGATTTGATTGTGCCTGTAGTCGTTGTTTTCACGTAATCCCGTTTTTACCACCAAAATTCCAAAAAAATTGAAAAAATTTAAAAATTTTCAAAAATAAAATAAGTGTTTTGTCACAATTTTGACTTTCCTGCTGGGTAGAATAAGAATAAATTTTGACTCGATCGAGCGTGTTGAGCTCTAGCTTGTTCCTTAACTTTTAAACTAAGCATTCGCGGATCTTTTTATTAAAGATTTTAAATTTGCAAAGAACGAAAAATGATAGAGTTAAGTATGAGTTGGATGCTAAACAAGGATTATTTGGAAATCTTAAGAGCTCATAAGTGTAGTTTATGGCTTTTTTTTCTCCCATAAGCTTCTAACCGGACTAATAATACGTGCTATCTTCGAAAATTAAACTTAAATCAACAATTTTTGAAGTATGGATGATATCAATAATTTTAGTTCAAATTTATACTTAAATTTTCTAAAACGAAATTTTCTCTATATCATGGTAATATAAAGTAAAAAAAATAAAAAAAAATGTGGTAATAATAATAATAAACTGTGGGCTGATAAAAGTTTACTGCATCTTGCCGGCTCACAACCGATGTTGCAGCCTTCTAAATAAGGCACATAGTAATTATCCGAGACTGATAAAAGTTTGCTGCATCTTGCTGGCTCACAACCAATGTTGCAGCGT